>PVJH01007143.1:69833-95459 GCA_004026705.1 Nesogale talazaci | reverse complement strand
ACTTTTGATAAATTGCTATCTCATTACTCAAGTCTCCGGCTGCAAGAAACGTGATTGCTTATTGTCTCCAACGGCTTTTCTTTGTGGACTCTACCCATCATAACTAACAGCTAAGCAGCATGGCCATACTACTGCAGCAGGCCCAGCCGGAGGAAACAAGGAAATCCTCGTACAAACATTGTCAGCGGGACAACTCCCCACGGGCCGGGCCCGGACGGACTGCAGGCGCTTCCTCTCCAATGAATCCTGCTGCCTTCCATCTGTTGTGGGGATCAGAACCTAGAATCTGAAGGATTTGCTCGCCTTCTCTGTTTTCTTTTACTTTTGCAAGTTTTCCTCCCCCAATAAATCTCTAATCTTGTTTTCATGTTTGCTCCAATATAAAGGGACTAGCGAAGGCCTAAAGCTACAGTCACTTCACCCCTTCCTGGTCAATGGGACCAGAAATGGGTCCCATTTCAGAAATGGGTCAGTAGTTTCCTTTACTTAAAGAACAAATGAGAAAATTACAAATCGCATTTATTCACTACATCCAGCTAATGACTGACTGTGTCTAAGGGACATGTAGCGTTTTCATCAATTCCTAATTTGGTGCTTTTTGTTCTATGATATGATACTTAACTGAGTAATTATGTTTAGCACCGCTCCTATATATGGGGTAATATAAATTTGATAATTGCTTTCTTAATTAAAGAAAAAAAAAAGCCCAGCAACCCCCAAAAAACATGTGAATAGACTTTAAGAAAAGCCATGCTGAAGATATCCTGCTTTATGAAAGAAGCACGGAGCTTGAACTTGCTCTCTCAGAAGAAGCACTGGTCTTCTCTTCTCCCTTGGGCAGGCTGTCTCTGGGACTGAATCACAACCACGTCTGAAATGGGCATTCAGGAGGACTTGGATAGGCCTTATGATCTGATTTCTATTGATAAAAAATTGGAGAGTCTCATTATTTTATAGTACAGGTTTTTGGGGGTCTGTTCCATAGTATCTTTGAAAATGTAATCTCCTCAAACACTCAGAAGAACTCCCCTCTGCTTGCTGCTTTTCATTTCCATGGGTCAGTAGTCAATCCAACATGCTTTGTTCGCTCTCCCTTTCTTTTCTCTGCACATGATTCTTCATTTTGATTTATCTTGCTGTTTTTCACCACATGTCTTGCCCCTTACAACCTAACGATATCTGAATTAAGCACACCAGAGGAAGAAGAAAGTCTTCTTATTTGGATCTTTGGTGAGGGAAGAGTCTCTGCTGGCAAGAGGAGTCTCTGAATGTTCAAAACCTGCTTCCATCTCTGTGCATGGCTTAGTGTCCTGAAAGAAGTAGCGGTACCAGTTTTGAATATCTACAAACTTTTGGACTCTTGGATCTCGGATCGGCTACCTCTTCTCATAAACTTGTTGATATTTGCTTGAACTCATCTATGTCATATAATGCCTTGCTAGATGTACTATGTCAAAACACACTAGCATAACATCCAATAGCCTCCAGCCACCATCCTTCCTTCCTGTGGGGGAAAAGCCTGGATCAGAGGCAATGAGAAGTAGCGCATGAACACCTCAGCTGTCAGTGTGCTTCCCAAGAAAGCTCTAGGTACGTGATTGCCAGGAGCCAGCAAGTCAGTTCTGACCCACGGAGACCCTATGTTTAACAATGAAACACTGCCCGGTCTGCACCATCTTTTCCTATTCCAGTGCGTATCGTTGCAGCCACTGTGCCAATCCACTGCATTGAGGAACTTCCTTGGAGGGAAGTTGCTATAGCTTCTCAATAGATTTAAGCTCCACTTGCCCACAGGGTAACTGTGTTGATGGCACAGTATTTATTGGCTGCCTTCCATTCACTGCTTCACCTCCACACTCTCCATTCTGTTGGCATCACTGCCCTCTGGTAGTTATGGGAGCTACCCAGTCTTGCTCCTGGAGAGCCACTGCTGAATTTGAACCACCATGCCCTTGGGCCACAATACTGCTCTCAACCACTGCACCACCAGGGCTCAGCTGCACTCTCCTAAGATCACTCTCTACATAAACAATTTGTATTCAAATCAATTATGTATTCAAATACATAAACAATTTGTATTCCTATCATTGGACAGTGCCCAGAAGAATCCAAATGAAAATATCACTAATTTCTTCTGGTGAGACTTCATGTTATCTACTGTGGACACAGTGCCAGGAAAGAATGGCTGGAAGAGGACACCATGCTTAGTAAAGTAAGGCATCAATAAAAATGAGATAAATCCATGTAGACATGGGTTGATACAAGAGCCACAATAATGAGCTCAAACATATCAATGAGTGTAAATATGGAGCAGGATGAGGCATCATTTTATTCGCTCTTCATAACATTAAAATGAGAGTCCACCAAATGGTAATTAGGAACAACAAGCAACGCAGTGCCCACCACAGAGTCAGTGGGCAAATAACCTTTATGGGGGGAAAAGTTAACAAACCCACCCTACACATGAAAGTCCTTTCTCAGTGAAGTGCAATGAGTTATCTAATGTGTCTTTTGCACAAAATGTCCTCCACGTTCCTGATGGATCTGAATAAAAACGTGGGCATAAAAGGACATCGATTATGATTCTATGATTATGCTGTAATAGTTAGCCAAGCTAATTGTGATTTTCATAATGTTATGTATGAAACAAGCCATTTCAGAATCAAGGGGAGGGGATTGGGGGAGCGGAAGGTGATTACCAGCTAGAGAAATGAGTCAGGAGTCCAGAATGGAACACCAGTTTTGAACCACACTTCCCCGCATGTTGATCCTCCTTGATGCAGGAGAGAGTTTGGGAACCAAAGGAGCAGCAGAAGCAGCAGAACATGAGACTGAGGAGTGGGCTTTCTAGCCCACAGAGCCTGGGAAACTCAGAGTTTATGGACAGGAGCCTGGATTGTGAAATGGGGTTGCTCTGAGCACTTAAATGGGGGAACTGCTTTTACTCACCTACAGTTTGAGGGGGGTAGGTGCTTTGGGTGACAAAGTAACATGTTTTTTAGGCATTTTTGGGGAGCCCTAAAAGAGCTTTATACAATGGCCAAACAAGGCAGAGGCCAGGCCAGGGGTCTGTGGGCCTAAGAGAGGTCTTGCTGCAGCCAGGGAAAGAAGAAACTTTCCTTAATGAGCATCTGTATCCTGAACATTTTTCACCTGAATTGTAACTATTCAAATACACAACTGTGAACATCATCTGTGAGTTTTCTAATGGCCATTAGTATTAAATTATGGAATGCCACTAAAAAGCAGAGAGCGCTAGTGAAAGGGACAGTTGATGTCAGAATTAGTAAGAAAGGTTGGATGGCAGGCACGTGTCTGACCTCAGTCTTAGGACAATCAGCCCTTGAAATGAAGGGCGATCGTCTGTGACCTCCATGCCATTTCTACACTTAAAAGATACTTGACCTCTATTTTCTTGAGACTAGAAACCAGGAAAGGCGTTCCTAGGTGAAGAAAATTGTGACGCACTATTCTACTAACAAAATGTTGAAAGGTCAATTCCATTGTGATGGGTAGGTTTGTAATGCCAACATGACCACAGAAGATTGGTGGGTCTGTTGTGATGGCACGGCCAATGAACACATGGGATGGATTGAAGGGCAGAGATAGGAAGGGCTCAGTGAGTCCTGCTCTCTTTCTTGCTTCCAGATCTTCAGACCAGAGAGCTGCCTTGTTCGTCCTGTGCCTCAACTTCCGAGCAACGCTACCTGTGGTACACCTAATCGTGGACTGTGTTGCTGTGAGTTGAGGTGCCTTCAAGCCCCACTTCGCCATGCTCCTGGGATATACATCTCTTGAGCTGGGGACTCTTGGACTCTGTCATCTGGCTGACTGTTGGTGGCCTGATCTGCTGTTTGCTGCCTGTGACCAGATAGCCTGTATTGCTCTACAGAGGACTACTCAGCAGCCCTCAAGACTTGAAGGACTGCCAGTCTTCTAGCTGCCTCATGCAAGTGAGTTGCACCAAGCAATCTGTACTGCTTTATAGGTAGTTAACTGTTTCTTATCTTATGTACCTTTCTCTATATATAAATATATAAAAAGAATTACTAGGGTCCTGATTTTTATTTCTCTAAGAGAACCCCGCCTGACACACCCATTGAGAGGCATCTTTTAAACTGAGCCTGGGGATCTCATTTTAAAACATCAAATCCTTTACAAATTCCATGGAGTAGTCTCTAAAAGTCTGAATGTATTCCACAGCAACTAGGAACAGTAACTGAGAAGACATAGAGACAAGTGTGCCCTAATTTTTAAGAAAATTGCAATCGATAGGCCCACTTTATTAGTTATAGAATAAGAGTTCTGTATTGCAGGGGGCAAATATGCTACACAAAACCTCTTTTGTTGTTATTGTTGTTAGACTCCATCAAGTCAGTTCTGACCAATAACCACTCTATTGACTGCAAGATGGAACACTGACCTTTCCTGTGCCATTGGTAACACTATTCTTATGCATGAGTCTATTATGACAGCAACTGGGTTAATCCAGCTTGCTAGTGTTGAAAAGCAAGACTGTTGGAGGACTCAGGTATGCACGTGAAAGTTGGACACTGCCTAAGGCAGAGTGAAGAATTGGTGTACTTCCATTGTGATGCTGGTGAAGAACATTAAAACTGCCCAAAGAACAAACAAATCTGCCTTGGGAGAAGGACAGTCAGAATGTTTCTTAGAGACAAAGGATGGGTAGACTATTTAGACATGCTATCAGGAGATACCAGTCCCTGGAGACCACTATGCTTGGTAAAGTGGAAGGGCAATGAAAAAGGGGAAGGCTTCCATTGTAGGGATTGACACAGTGCTCAAGAATAGGGACAATTATGGGGATGGGGCAGACCAGGGCAGTGTTTCATTCTGTTGTGCATTGGGTGCCTATGGGCCAGTACCAAGTTGATGACACCTCAAAAGACTAGCAAGAGTTCTGCAGGGTACATCCTTTAACATACCTCTTTGTATATACTATATGTAACAGAATGAAACATGGGCTGGCCCTATGCCACCCTACATTTGATGCCATGTGGGAATACATTGATGTGGCCAGTATGTTTATCCATCTTGTCCGGGGATCTTTAATTTACCGTGCATGGTATCCTTTCCAGGAACTGATCTGTCCTGAGACCACACCTCAAATACATGAGACAAAGTGTCTCCATCCCAGCTTCCAAGAAGCACTCTAGCTGCAAATCTTCAAGCTAGATTGGTTTGTTCTTTAGGCAGTGCAGGGTACCTGAAAAGCTCACCATTTTGTGCCTTGCTTTCCCTTCTCCCTAAACTGAAAAAAATAGTATGTGTTTTGCCGAGTTAATGAAAGCATTCAAAGAGTTCACAAAATTTTATTCTTACAACCCTGAAAGCAAACCAATCAAGCCAGTAGAAGATGCTGTCATCATCTATTGCTTCACCACCACCCAAGCTTATTCAGTGAAATCCAAGAGCATGAATATGCTCTTTAAAAAGAAAAAAAAATCAAAAACATAAGGGGCATAGTGCATCTGCTGTTTGTTCCACCAGGTCAGAGAGTTAATCAAGATTTCTATTCACAGCTTCTGAAACGATAGCATAACAGTGTGCAACTTTTTAAAAAAGCCTGATTTGTGAGAGACTGTGGACTGGTTTGGCCACCATGATGACTCACCTGCTCACACAGCCATTGTCCCTCTTGCCCCATCAACCTGATTCACCTGACCTCACTCCATGTCACTCTTTTTTAAAAACGATCACTTTATTGAGAACTCATACAGATCTTATCACAATCCATCGATCCATCCATTGTGTCCAACACATTTTGTACATTCTTTGCTGTTGTCATTTTCTTTCTACTTGAGTCCTTGGTATCAGCTTCTCATTTCTCCCTTCTCCCCCTCCCCTCCTCTTCTTCCTTCATGAACCCTTGCTAATTTATAAATTATTATTATTTTTTCATGTCTTATACTGACTGATGTCTCCACTTATTTTTGTGCTGTCCAATTCCCTGGAAGGAGATTATACGTAGAGCATTATGATCATTTTACCCTATCTCCCCCTACTTTACTCCTCACTTACCCTCTTGATATGACTACTTTCAATATTGGTCCTGAGGGGAGTATCTGTCCTGGATATCCTGTGCTTACAGCTCTCAACTATAACCATGCACATGCTCTGGTCTAGCCAGATTTGTAAGATAGAATTGGGGTCATGGCATTGGTGGTGGGGGAAGCATTAAAGAACTAGAGAAAAGTTGTATACTTTTTCAGTTCTATATGACACCCTAACTAGCTGGGTTCACAGCAACTCTTCTGTAAGGGAATGTCTAGTTGTGTACAGATGGGCTTTGGGTCCCCACTCCACACTCCCCCTCATTCACAACAATGATTTTTTGTTCTGGGTCTCAGATGTCCGGTACCTGACCCCACTGATACCTCATGATCACACAGGCTAGTGTGCTCCTTCCAAGTGGGCTTTGCTGCTTCTCAGCTAAATGATCATTTGTTTATCTTTAAGCCTTTAAGACCCCAGACTCTATATCTTTTGATAGTCAGGCACCAACAGCTTTCTTTACCACATTTGCTTATGTACCTGTCTTGTCTTCAGCAATCTTGTCAGAAAGGTGAGCATCACAGAATGCCAGGTTAAAGAACTAAAATCTTCTTGCATCAAGGGAATACTTGAATAGAGAACCAATGTCCTATAAATTTATGCACATAGATCTATTTTCCCATTGTCATATGTAAATATATTTACATATGTACATACCTGTATTTAGATCTCTGTAAATGCCCTTTGCCTCCTAATTCTGTCCTCTATTTCCTTTTGCTTTCCTCTTGTCCCACCATCATGTTCATGCTTCATTTGGATTTCAATAATTACTTTTGGTTATATTTGCCTTGATCAATGCCAACCAGGCATTATATACCCTCCTCATAATGGGTTTTAAATCACTTGTGCACTTGTTCCTGGGTCCCACTTCCACCAGTTTCTGCTGTGCCCCTGGAACTGTCAGTCTCCTTGTTTTCTCCTCTAGATTGCTTATCTCAACTCTCTTATCTAGATAGGCACTCAGATATAATCATATACACAAAACCAAGATAAGCAAAAGTCTGATGGGCTGGCGTCAATCTCCACTTGGTGGACAGCTCCCACTCCTCCTAGAAAAATTCACCGCAGAGGACAGCGAGAGGGACATGTCTGATCAAAGCACACAGGAGCAAATGAAGGACAAGGGAGAGAGAGTGGAGCTCGTGCTGGCCCACCAACCCTTGAGGACAATATCCCAGCTCAGAGCAGTCAGTGCACAGAGATGGCCCTACGGCTGACCCCACTAAGAGAGGCAACGTCGCGCACTGACTTATAGTGCTAAGGAGGGCAACACTGGAGACACTGTGCGGGAATTGTGTCCGATCTGTCCCCTCCACACACAGGCAAAACACTATGGGCATGCAAGTGAACAGTAAAGGGAGCAGAGCAATGAAATGCGCAGGGACAGGGACTACCAAAAATAGACTTTGGGGCCAGGGCATGGCACCCCAGCAGACTTGACCAGAAAACACTCTGTTCAAAAAACAGACCTTGAACTGTTCATATTTTTTTCTCTTTTTTCAATTGTTTTTTTTTGTGTGTGTGTGTGTGTGTGGCTTTTGTTTTGTTTTCTTTTGTTGCTTGGTTTTGACACTTTTTTTTTGTTCCCCTGAATGTAGAGAGCTATGAAAGTATGGCAAGTTAATAGCATAGGAGATGTAGAAAACATTTAAAAGAGGGAGGTTCTGCCAGCCATCCATACAGGTGAGTTTGAAAAAAAAAATGCATCTAAAAATGAAATTACAGATATGACAAACATATTAAGTTAAAGGTGAAAAGGTTGTTTTGTTTAAGAAAAAGGAAAAATTAAATGCACAGCCTTGGAGAAAAAAATGTGGTATTTTTGGTGTACTCTCCCATAGTAACTTTAATTTTCTGTCACTTTGTTTTTTGAATGACCTTGATAGCTATCAGTATGAAGTTCATAGATCTTTTATCAGCTTAAAAAGATATTCCGGTATTATTTGTTTATTTACTGGCTTTTCTTGCAGACTGAAGGCCAGATCTGCTTCCAGGAAGGACTTGTTCTAGCTGTCACTAGATGGCCTCCAGCTGTCAGATATGTCAGGATTTGCCTCTGTTGCAGAGAATTGCATTCCCGAGCCTCAATGATTGTTCAAGGCAGGGGTAAAGGTCCCAACAAGTTCCCCTACAGCTGTAGAATGCTGACAGGTTATGTAGTCTACCCAGTTCCTCGTCGTTCTGAACAAGACCTTGTCTAGCTTGCACTACAATTGAGAGTGAGACTTCCTTTGCCGACGTTTGCTTCCTTGCTTCTGTATTTCACAATTTTTAACCCCTCATAGATATAATGTATGTCTAACGTCTTCTCAGTAACAAGTGATTGCTTCCAGAAAACTTTAAGCTGCAACAATGTCTGCATAAAAATTATTAGAAACAAATTAAAGATGAAATTATTTGTCTAGTCTGTACAGTTTAGCATCCTATAATGTCCTTTGATTCAATTTAAGAATTTTTCTGTAATGAAATTGCAATATTCTCTAAGTCAATGACTTAATTTTAAAAGATGGGGAAGCTTAATGCCCATATAATGAATCAACTGGTTATTTTTTGGTAGTCTCACAAAGGTGTTTTATGCTAAACACATTAATTACATACAGCAAATTAACATACAAAGGGCCTTCAAAGAGTCTGTGTAAAAGTGGAATCAAAAGCTAAAGTTTTTCACAAAGTGGAAGCCCCCCTCAGATGACTTTATTTATGACCTTCTAATGCAAGTAAGCAAACTATGGAATTTAAAATATAGATAATTTGATTGCCACAGGGAAGAGGCATTGAGGGAGAGAGTCAAAATTAAAAAATAAATGTTTAAAAATAAATGGTTCATGTTAACGAAAGCTTTTAGTGACTATGTTTTTACTCTATCCAAAAATGTGTGGCCTTCTCTGTTTTAGCAGCCTCATATGTCAATGTTTGTCTTAGTCTTTGTGTTTTCAATCCCAACCTGGCAATGCCTTCAGGGATCAGTCAACAGAGAGCACACAACAGCAGGATCTGCCTTTTAGATCCTTTTGTTGATGACTCTCGCAGCTCAGTCTCCTGAAGAGTGTATTGAAGTGTGCCTCTGTAAACTTTTCTCAGACTTGCCTTTTTCACCAGCAGTGTTGTAATGATTACACTCTTAAAGATCACAAATCCACTGTAAGTCCTAGGGACCCAATGGGTCGGAATGGCACCAGTGTACAAGGTTACCAAGACTGCAAACCTTTATATAAGAAAATTGCCATTTTTTTCTTCTGCATTGAGATTGCAATTCTTCAAATATTTTATGATTGCTCTCAAAGTCCCTCTGTGAGGTCTTTTATTCCAGGCTAACAATGTTCAGTTCCATAAAGGGAGGAGGTGGTCAGACTCTTAGCCTTTGTGACTATTTCCCCATGGACATACACTCATTACTTAAAGTCTATCAGAAATTGTGGCAGCCAAGGCTTAATGCAATACGACACAGTTCAATAGGACCATTAATATCCTTCTTTGGAACACTGTTTCCATTGCAGCTGACTGTATTTGCATTTATGTTTTAGTACCCCTGTTATATTATGTAGTCCACGGTAGTCATTTCCTGTCATATTGGTGATAATTTGACTTCTCTACAGTTTAATTTAACATTTATGATCCAAATCACCCCTGCCCACCTCCCACTCCAAACAAGGATCAAATTTCCTCATTAATATCATACAAAAATGTCCCAGCTGGGCTTTTTAAAAATCCTTTATAAATAGAAAATGTACTCAGATGTTGAGTGACATTGTTAGACTTAATGAATACTGGCTTTGTGTGTGTACTTTATAGGATCTATGGGATCACTATACATAAAATACATCCTATGAAATAGAATTTTATTTTTATTAAGGTTAGTTGATTTCAGAAGAAAGAAAAAAATTCCTCTAAAACCATCTGTCAATTTAAAGCAGCATTGGTGTTGCTATTATGGACTGCATTGTATAGTTTAGATTTTATATGTTGTTTATACTGGACTGAGTCTTCACACCTTTATGGTTTCTGGGGTCCAGCTTCTTCTGTAATTGCCTCAAACATACTGTCCTATGGGATACTCTACACTAGAAGTTGTGAAAGATTTTTTTTTAAATCTGAATTTTATATGACGCTACAGTCTGAGGCCAGGTAAATTCAAGAACTAATTTTCCAAATGAGTAAAACAAGCTATGGTGATTTTATTTATTGCAACAATTGCAAACACACTGCCACCAAGTAGTTTGTGACTCACAGTTGCCCTGTTGAACAGAATAAAACTGCTCTGGAGAATTTCCAAAGCTGAATTTTGTTTTACACAAACAGCCCTCATCTTTCACCTGTAGTGCTGCGAGTGGTCTGAAACCCTCAACCTTGGGACTAGGAACTGGATCCTCTCACTCCTCTTCAACTGTATAAATTGTATTATAGATTGCATTACTTGTGAAAGAATAAACATAACTTATCTTTTCCAGAAGCATAATGTATGACATAAAAGAATAACTAGTAGTTACATATTAGCCATAATAAGCCTTGAACTAGAGTTTGCTATAGTCTCTCACTATAGGAAACCTTACTGACAGAAGTTAAGAAAAATTCAAATCTTGGGTAGCAATATTGAAAGACTGTGCAAAATATTCAATAATGCAGAAGTTTCACAAGAATATGCAAAGCACACACAGAGTCCCTATATCAAAAGGAACTATGTGACAACTAGTCGTTTCAGGGTGTAGAATATGAGCAAGAACCAGTGATCCTGAAAGGAACTTCAGGCTTCACGAACCACACTAGCAAAAACAGGCCTGCGGGAATTGATGGAATACCAACCGAAGCGTTTCAACACACTGAAGAAGCATCAGAAGCACTCACTTTATCTATGCCAAGAAATTTGGGAGAGGGATACTTGGCCAACTGACTGAGAGAGATTCACATTTGTACTCATTTTCCACAAAATGTGAAAATTACAGACAAATATCTGTGCTATCACACGCAAGTACAATTACACTGATGCTCTTCCCGCAGCTGTTGCTGCAGTATATCCCATAGGAAGCTCCCTGAAGTTCAGGACAGATTCAAGAGCACATAGAACAAAGCAGGTCCTTGCTGTTGTCAGATGGATCTTGGCTCAGAGAAGAGAATACCCAAAAGATACCGCCTTGTGTGTCATTGATTCTGCAAGGACATTTTTGTGAATCATAAAAAACTATGTATAACCGTGAGAAAAATGGACATTCCAGAGCACTTTATTGCACTTGGGAGAAACTTGTACATAGATCAAGAGGCAGTTGTGTGAACAGAACAAGGAATTACTGCAGGGTTTATAATCAGGAAAAGTCTATGCCCTTTCACCTCCCTTATTCAATCTGCATGCTGAGAAAATCATCAGTGAACCTGGATTATATAAAGAAGAATATGAGATCTAGAAGAAGGAAACCTTATTAACAACTTGTGATGTGCAGATGACATAACCTTGACTTCAAAAAGTGACAAAGACTTGCAGCACTCCATGATGAAGATCAAGGATTGCTGCCTTGAGGATGAATTACAGCTCGGAGTAAGAAAAATCATTACAACTGGACCAATGGTTCTATCATGATAAATGGAGACAAGATGGCAGTTGGCAAGGATTTTGTTTCTCTGGAATCCACAATCAATAATCAAGGAAGAAGCAGTCAAGAGATCAAATGAAGCATCGCCTTATGAGAATATACTGTACAAGACCTCTTGAAAGTGTTGAAGGCAAGGGGTATCAATCTGGAGATTAGGGTGCAACTGACACAGCCCTAGTATTTTCAACTATGTCGCTTGCATGTGAAAGTTGAACACTTAATAAGGAAAAATGGAGAAGAAATAGGTACATTTCAGCTCTGTTGTCCAAGAAGAATTTTGAAATTACCTTGGACTGCTAAAAGAAAATAGAAAAGAGATAAACAGGAACACATAAAGGTCTTTAGAGGCAAGAATGGTGAGCTTTCACCTCCCGTACTTCGGACATGCTGCCAGGAGAGACCGTTCCCTGGAAAAGGTCAGCAGGAGTGGTAGAGGGGGGGCCATCCCCAAGAGGAAGAGCCTCGGTGAGATCTGCTGACTGTACCTCTCAGTGGCTTCCACAATGTACTCAAAGGTAAAAACGATTGTGAGGAAGTGAAGGAGCAGGCAGGGGTTCATTCTATTGTATTCAAGTTCATGAGGCAAAGCTGACTGAATGGCATCTGAAAACAATATCAGTATAATAAGCCTTACATAACACGAAACTTCATGGAACCTGTGGCAGTCATGTGCTTATGTTAATTTTATGATTGAAATGTGGGGGTAGAGTCTGGCCTGTTAGTCTGGAGATAGCCAATGGAGAGGAGCCAATGAAGCCTCTGTGTGGGCATGGCTCTCTCCTGATATGTCGGGGAAATTTCTTGATATTTCCCTCGTGAAGATGAGAAGCTATCTTCTCCAGTGGTTGGGAGTTAGTCTCAGAGATGATGAATCACAGACAAGACCAGATGACAGCATCCGAGAAGCTGGAGGAGCCGGCGGAGAGACCACACAGGTTTTCCCTAATGGAGCCAAACCTCTGAAGCTGGGGCAGCCACATGGAGACTGCTGTCAATGATCAGTTGCTTCTGCTGTTGCTTCTGTTGAGCCCTGGTAGCAAGAAGTCATGTGGAGACCCCTGCCAGTGCTGGGATTCTGCACCCACTGACCTGTGACTTCATGAGTCAGAAGAAGACTTTATAGACTGATTTCGAGCATATGGGTTAATATCGAACTTATGACTTTAAACTGGACTGGGCTCAATGTCCTGTTCCTCTTGTATATAAATCTTTTTCTTATATCTATAAGATATAAAATGTGTTCCTCTAGTCTACCTGGACTAACACAGAACCCAAAGGGCTCTTATCACAGAAATTTCCCTAAGCAAATTCTTTTATCACCCCAAAATTTAAATATATAACAAAAATATACATATATGACTTAGGTGATATATATATATATATATATATATATAGAGAGAGAGAGAGAGAGAGAGGTAAAAGATATATTTATTTGTAATTAACAATCTTGAATCTATCAAGGGGCCACGAGGGTGGAGTGGGGGTAGGGGGGAGGGAAAAAAAGAGGAGTTGATCCCAAGGACTCAATGGAAAGTGCATGCCTGGAAAAGAATAATGACATATATGAATGAATGTATGATGTATATTGTGTGATGAGTAGGTTTGTTATGCCAACATGGTCACAGAAGATTGGTGGGTCTGTTGTGATGGTACGGCCAATGAACACGCGGGATGAATTGAAGGGCAGAGATAGGAAGGGCTCGGCAAGTTCCACCCTCTCTCTTGCTTCCAGATATTTGGACCAGAGAGCTGCCTTGTTCGTCCTGTGCCTCGACCTCCAAGCAACACTACCCATGGGACACCTACTCGTGGACTGTGTTGCTGTGAGTTGAGGATACTTCAAGTCCTACGTCGCCACACTCCTGGGATATACATCTCTTGAGCTAGGGACTGTTGGATTTTATCATCTGGCTGACTGTTGGCGACCTGCTCTGCTCTTTGCTGCCTGTAACCAGATAGCCTGGATTCCTCTACAGAGGACTACTCAGTGGCCCTCAAGATTTGAAGGACTGCCAGTCTTCTTGTTGTCTCATGCAAGTAAGTTGCACCGAGCAATCTGTATTGCTTTATAGTTAACTTTTTCTTTCTTATCTTATATACCTTTCTCAATACATAAATATATAAAAAGAATTACTAGTGTCCTGAATTTTATTTCTCTAAAAGAACCCTGCCTGACACAGATTGTAACAAGAGATGTAAGAGCCCCCAATAAAATTATTATGAAAAAAAGAGAAGATAATGGATATTTTCCACAAACATTTTGATGCACCCAGGTACATGAGTATTCATACATGTAATAAGCACAAGCGTAAAAAGAGCAGAAATTAACTAGCATAATGCAGAGCTGTGTTAAAATGTGAATGAAAAAAATAATTGTTTGGACTTTCAAACTTTGAAGCCTCCACTCTTCATCACTGACCTCTAAATTCCTTGAAGGCAATGACCGCCAGCATCATCTTTGTAAGCTCCATCCTGAGGGCAATGAGGTTGTGACTTAAAGAGATGTGGTACTAGCATGTGGGATCATGGGGGGCCCGAAGGGAACAGATATCAAACATCAAAGAGCAAGAACCACGTTACTTTGAATGGGGGGGACAGCGGAGTGGGAACCCAAGGCCCACCTGTGGGTAATTGGCCACTCCACACAAGGGAGTCTTGGGGATGTGACAGGCTAGTGAGGCTCAGTGAGGTGGCAATGAAGCATACTTTCCTCTAGTTCTTGAAGGCTTCCTCCCTCCAGCTGTCACGGTCCCAGTTCTACACTACTGTGGAGATGGGAAATGGAAATGCGGGGTACCCAGGACGGATGAACCCCATGGAACCAGTCGAGGGGAATGAAGCTGCTGAATGGGTAGAGGGACGGTGGGGTAGAGAGGGGGAGCCAACTTCAGGGATCTACCTATATCTTCCTACCGGGGGCACAGACACTGGGGGAGAGGGCAAGGGGAGACATCATTCAGTGTAAGGTATGACAAAACAATAACTTATGGAGCATTGAGAGTTGGTGGGGGAGTGGGGAGCAAGGATGGAGGAGAAGGGTTGGGAGGCTGAGGTCAGAGGCTTGGATGGAAAGGTGGAGGTTCAGAGAGTGAGGACACCTGCAGGCATGTGAAGAAGCAGACACAATGTATGTATTTATGTATTATGAGAAATGATGTATGAGCCCCCAATAAAATGATTAAACATGACAAAAAAAGAACCTGGAATCAGAAAAATGGAATACCCCTCAAATCTTAGACTATTGTAGCTCAAAACCCTGATGATTAAAAGTAAAGCCTAATAAAAAAAAGAGATGTGGATTGGGTGGATGCATAACCAAGGGGTGCATAATAGGCAGCTTCAAAGTGGGAAAGGGAGCATCTTGTAAATACCACATGCATCATCTTTAAAAGATGAGGAGCGAATGGCAGAGAGTTGCTGAGGGGCACTGCAGCGGAGGGGAGGGGAGCAGAACCCTCTTCGGGGACTGACAGAAGAGAGGAGTGAAGAAGCACCAAGGGCCACATTAGATGGCAAGAAGAGAAGGCAATCGGCAGCATGAGCAGGAAGGGAGCCAAAGCGCTGCTGGGTAGTCTGTGCCGGGGAGGAGCTGTTCAGTGGGAGCAGGAACCATGTGGGAAGACAGCTCTCAGTGCATAGACGGAGCATATGTAGCTTGTTAATGTGGGGGCTTAAAATTATATTTGATATATAAAATTAATAAAGATGATGAAAAATTAAAACTAAGAACAAAGAAATGGAGGCAAAGAAGTCCTTAACTACATGTGTTTAATGATCATAACGATTTATTATAAAATGCTTAGAGCCATAGTCATGCTCATGGGATGAATGATTTTCACAAAATAAAAACAGCTGTGGGGAAATCACAAACTGTAACAGTATCAATAAAAGCAGTAAAATGAAAAGATGTACCTTGAAATATGATTCAAGTAGACAAAATAAGTCGTTATCTTTTATGCTATATATGGCTCAATTAGAATGCAATTATATTTTCAAAAATTAGGTCATATTTTGTAAACATTACCAGCCAATATTATATAGCACAGGAAGTTTAAAAGAGGATTTTATTGCGTTTTGTGTACTACAACATGTTACAAAATAAGAAACAAATAAAAATGGAATGGGGGACCCTAGGTTTTACATGAGGTCATTGCATATATCATTAATACAAGTCTGTCTGTCAGGAGTAAGATCTAATGGCAATACATACTGTGCATGCAAGCAATCACATATTCTAGTTTCAGATGGGTAGACATTTCCTTACACATTGTTACCAATATTGCTGCAGCATTTTTTAAGTAAGAACTAGAAAAGATACTCAAAACAAATATATTTTGCTTTTCTATGGGAGTATTTGTCTAGAATGTGCTTTTTTTAATTAGAGAAGGGAACTTCAAAAACTTTATGGAAAATGTAATTAAATGAAAATGAGATGTTTACACTAATTTTTGAAACCCACTCATATATTTAATAGTACTTGAATGATTTGATATTTAGGTAAATGCTAATTTTAACAATGTTTCAGGCTCTGTTATTTGTAGAGAAGCATATTCCTCCCCAATTTATTATATAACATGAAAATGTGACATACTTTGAATTTACATAAAATTTTTTGAATTTTTTTCTTATACTGCCTTTCCTTAAGGAAATTCTATAAGCTAAGAAGATTATTTACAATAATAATACACATTTTAAAGCTATAGGAACAAAGACATAAAGAAACTAAATATATTAACTAAATGACATAATCATTTCATCTCATGGAGCTGTAAATTAGTTTTTGGGTCCCCCCTCTCCATTTTGCCTTTCTTCCAAACCCTCTAGGAGCCTCCTGCCTTCCTCATCTAGAAATCACTGCCTCAGAGGGCTGATCAGCAGGTGGTCGGAGAACCCTGATGTCTTAGCAGCTGAGGGCGTCTGATCTTCACATTGAGACCTATAACAAGTGTGCCCTTTAGTCATGCATCTAAGGCCCAAGTCAGCTGCCTTAGTAATTTCAAAAACTGATTGAATAATCACACCTTTAGCCATAGCAAATGCATTTGATTTCTTCAAGTATAACCACCTGAAAGCAGAAATCAAGCAATGATCATTTAGAGACGATGTAAGCATTAAATTGTGGCATTTTAATGAAAAATTCTTTGGTTGAAGCACTCAGTTATGGTCTCTATGAGAATTTTAAAAAGTACATTGTATAGATTTTAAAGAAATAAAAGGTAGTGTGGCCTCTTAGGCAAAAGACCACATATTATTCCAGTAATCCTGCTCATCTATCACCATAAACACTCTCCTTTCTGACGGTTCCAGCTCATGAATTTTTCAATATCATTCTTTTTCATAATAGTTTTGATTTTTTTCTTTGACTCTCCATTATGCCATTAATATAAACCCATAGAGGCTTTTCAAGTAGAACAAGAGCAGCACTTAATTACCGGAATTAGAAATGACAAACATCACACTTTTTATCTAACCAGTCCCTCTAAGTAGTTCTCTGAGTAAATTTGAATAATCTTAAATCTGTGACATTTAACTTTTTTTTTACAAAGACTTCTGAAATGATTATTTTTTAATTTACTCTTGCATTCAGCTTTTCTCAGTACAAGATTTTTTTTTTGCTTTCCTACCATTGGCCATTGAATAGTGTGACAAAAATTGTAACCGCAGTGCAAATATTATCTTTACTCTCTACTACACAATTGTTTTTTGTTGTTTTTATCTCTACCCTCTCAGGTGTAAAGTTCAGTGAGGGCCCTGGGTTGTTAGTGTTAGTGTGTTAGTGTTAATGGTGTCTGAAGCAAGACAACTTCTTGAAGAATAGGCAGTTCCAAAAATCAATAGAAAGATAAAGCAAATTCAAAAGCAAACATTAACAAGCATAGCAAATAAAAAACTTTGGAATACAAGCAACTCTGAAAGTGTACGTTCCAGAAAGTGTCCAGCTCTTTGTATATAAAGTTTTCATTTGGAATGGATGTCCATTAGTCTTTGCTCTATTTATCCAGAAACAAGCTACAGATGGTAGAAAGCTGTTGACTGGCTGCAGGTCACACACCATACTTTAATTTGCCTAATCCAGACACCTTGAGTTTCTATCTACAAAATGGGATAGAAAGAATGACATAAAATAAAATCAGGCTTTTAACAAAATTGTGGAGAATACATGCTAGGCATCGGAAAGCAACAGCAATAACACAATCATTGTTACAAACCATAACCCACATTTTAAAATGCTTATATGGTGTAAGAAGTTAATTCCAAATGTAGGTACATAAAATTTTTCTTTCTTCTGTGAATAGATCTCGGACATAGAAAAACTGTAGCTATACTGTCAATTCCCTAACACTTTTAATCCATATCAATCAGGCAGGTGCAACCAAATTTGTAGGAAATATTTTGTCTCTAAGATAGCTGTCTTAGGTTGTGATGTTTAGGGAAGCAAAAACAGTGGTGCTTGTATGCATATAGACGCTGATTTATATCAATAAATGACTCATATGGTTGTAAAAGTGGGTAAATTAATTCTAGCTCAAGTCCGTGGGCCAGAAGTTAGTTAAAAGTTTCTCCTAACTGCCCTAGCTGCAGGGGCTAATGAACAGGAATCAGTAAGACAAAGCAAGAAGAATTCTGCCTGATGCATGCCTCACTGAATTAATACCTGTCTGCCCAATTAATCAGAAGCCAGAAGACCTGTGATGGCACCTGCAATTAGTCAGCAATGCGACCAGATACACCTGGCCCATGCCATAGTACTTTCCATTCCTCACATGCACATGAAAATTGGACTTTGAAAAAGGAAGGTCAAAGAAGAATCTATGTCTTTGAATTGTGCTGCTGGAGAAAAAGAACTAAGGTGTGCCTGATCCAAGCCATGGCATTCTCTACTGCATCAGGTGTATATGAAAAGTGAACATTCTATGAGGAAGACCAAAGAAGAAATGTGCATTTGAATTCCAGTGCTGGAGGAGAATATTGAAAGTACCTTGCACTTGTGAAAGAACAAACCGATCTGTCTTGAAAGGGAAATTCTGAGAGTCAAGGATGGCAAGACTTAATATTATATATTTTCAACATATTGTCAAGAGAGACCAATCCCTTAAGAAGGACAACAAGCTTGGTTAAGTGAAGGAGCAGCCCAAAAAAAGAAGGCCCTCAACACAATGAACTGACACAGTGGCTTCAGCAATGGGTTCAGGCTTGAGAACACTTGTGCGGATGATAGCAGACTTTACAGGGCTCCGATCTAGTGTGCAGACAGATGGTCATTATGGAACAGAAAGGACTCGACTGCCCTTAACAATAAAGACTGTCCTACAAGAATTTCATGGAGTAACTGCCCTGTCCTCTCTTCGATCCTGTTCTTGCCTCTTGACACTTTTTGGTACCTAAAAGCAAAAGAACATTTAAGGGGAAGATAATCTGAGATCCTTGAAATGCCAAAGTTATTGTTTTGATTGGTATAAACCAAAGAATGAATAATTTGGAGATGAAGGTAATGGAAAATTATAAGAAGGGACAATAACTTCATATCTTGTTTTGCTTTTTTGCTTAATAAAGATTTCTATGATTGTGGGGCAATATTTTTTACTTATCTTCACATATAATTTTATATTTTATATATAATACAGATAACATATGAAAAAATAAATATGCTTCAATACATATCAATGTGTGTCAATGATATGTAATTAGTCATAGTGGTAGGGTTGTCTAGAGAAACAAACCCAGAGACATTCATATATGTTTAAGAAAGAACTTTACATAAAGGGGCAATTGAATATTGAGAAAACATCCCAACTCAGTCCAGAACAACTCCATGAGTCTGATATTAGCTCATATGTCTGATATCAATCTATAACGTCCTCTTCAGACTGTCAAAACACATGCAATGCTGCAGAGTGCAGCAAGATCACGGGCCAGCGAGTGGGATGCCTTGTGGATCCAGTAGTAGAGGAAGCATCTCAGAACTGACAGGGTTCCCGAGGTGGCTTCTCCAGATCTCTGGCAAACACCATGTCTTCTCTGCAGCTATGTCTCACAGAGAGCGAGTGTGTGTGTCCTGCCTCCAGCGAGCTATTTATTTTCTTAGCATCTACAAATGAGTTCATCAAGTTGTGATCTGATTGACAGACTAGACTCCACCCCTTCACTCTTAATCCTCTCAAATTGATAATTGATTATCATGATCACATATGTAAATACTTGATACTTATTTTATAAATATATATCTAATACATAAATGTAAACTATTTCATATATTAACAAACCTTAAGAGGAAGCTTCAAAAGCATTATGGAAAAATTTCATTATATTTCATTCCATTTACCCATGAGCCTTTTGAAGCTTCTTCATATATATACAAGTATTTATATATATATACATATAGTGTGATTGTGTTCTATGTAATAAAAGATCAGCTTCTAGTGCGATGTAAAAGAAGAGACATTCTCTGAATAGACAAGAACAGAGCATGTTGAGCAAGAAATGATGCACGTAAAGGAAATGAAGCATAGGATAGCAGGGGGATTCACAAACCACCTATGATTTAAGCTCAGGATGCAACAGAAACACAGGAAATAAATTTGTATTGATTAGATGGACCCTTGGTTCTGAAGGTATTTATATTATGAAGAAATTTGAATGCTAGCTTATAGCTAGTGGCAATTGTGGAGTTTACAATAACTTTACATAAAAGTTCAGAGAAATAACTTCTAAGCCTTGTCATTTCCCTGGTAACTGAATTATTTGTTACTGCTAGAGTTCTGCATTACAACTGTGAACCCCTGAGAAGCTGATTTTTAAGCACCATTGACTAAATCCAACAGATTCTCAGCATGAGAAAAATGAGGTTTCTGCTCCCATAAATATCTACATGATTGGGAAAACTCTATATATGATTAATATGAAAAAATAATTAAAGAGCTGCATTTGGTAAGATGAATGCATCGTCAGAATTAAAAGACTCATTAACAGCATGGCATATGCAGATGGCATAACTTTGCTTGCTGAAAGCGTGAAAGACAAAAATCCCTGGCTGATGAAGGTCAAGGATTGCAGCCTTTAGTGTGGATTATATCTCAGTGTAAAAAAAAAAACATAAACAAACAAATCCCCAAAGCTAGACTAAAAGGTGACATCATGGTAAATTGAGAAAAAATTGAGGTTATCATGCATTTTGTCTTGCTTGGATCCACAATCGATGCTCATGAAAGCAGAAGTCAAGAGGTTAAAAAATGCATTGCATAGGATAAATCTGCTTCACGGGACTTCTTGAGAGTATTGGAAAGCAAAGGTGCCACTTTGGAGACTAAGATGAACTTGACCCAAGCCATATTCAATATCCTCATACACATGTGAAAAGTTGAAAACTGAATAAAAAAGAAGAATCGATGTGTGTGAATTGTGGTGCCCACAAAGAATACTGAAAATACTAGGGACTACCACAAGGACAAATACCTATCTTGGAAGAAGGAGAGTCAGAATGCTCCTTGGAAGCAAGGATGGTAAGACTCCATCTTACATACTTTGAAAATGTTAGTTTCCAGGGAGGCCAGTCCTAGAGAAAGACATCAAACTTGGCTAAATAGAAGGGCAGAGAAAAAGTGGGAAGTCCTTAAAGAGATGGATTGACACAGTAGGTGCAACAATGGTTTCAAACATAGGAGAAAATTCAGGACCCGGTTCAGGACCGGGCAGTGTTTGGTTCTGTTGTGCTTATGATCCTGTTTGTCAGAAGCAATTCAACAGCACGTAACAACAACATGAGTCGGAGACAATTCAGTGATATTTCATGGCATGGGGAATCCCACCTGAGGTGATACTTTGTTGGAGACTGGAAAGACTTACCCTGTGATATCACTGGCCATATAATATCACATTCCTGGTTGATGGCAGACATGGATGTTGATGGAGAAGACAGAGCACTCTTTGGGACATGGTGCCTTCATGCTAAGGATCTTCCTCAACCTTGCTCTGTGTGTCTGTTCATCTATGGGGTGCTTCCGGTTTTCATAAAACTATAATCATAAGTATGGTGCTTTTATGAGTTGTATGAGTCATTCTTGGAAAATTATCATGCCCAAAAGACTAATGAGAATTCCAGTCTTTTTTTTTTCTTGGTCAAAATGTGATAATTAAGTGATAAAGGCCATGCCTCCCTGAAGGAGTAGCGACATACTCCAAAATTCTAGTCAGCACATTAAAAGTGAAGGATACACTTGGGTCTATAAGTTTGTGATTAAGGTGTTGGGCAGACTTGGAAAGAAGAGGACTGTTATGTTTAATGTAAGAGATTTGACCTGCTCTAGTGGTTGAACTTTGGACTGTTGACAGCAGAGAGAGGTTGGAAACCGCCAGCTGCTGTGTAGAAGATCGCTATGTCTTTCTACTCCCAGGAAGAGGGAGTTTACAGACTTACAGGAGCATCTCTGCCCTGTTCTTCTGGGTTGCTGTGCATTGGAGTTTTCAAAGTTTTTTTAAAGGGGTTAGGATTGGAAAAATACTCTATTTCATAACAGAATAAAATTAAATGGATTTCCTCAGTGAGTCAATGGCACATTGTGAAAAGCCAGGCAAGAAATTACGGCCATTATTCATTACACTGTAAATAAGATGCAAAGAATGGTAGATTTCCACTCCAATAAGAGAATTTATAGGATCTGTCGAGTAATTAAGGAAACGGTGGTAGAGTGAGTGAGGTATTTGGTTGCCCACTGAAAGAAAGGTCGATGGTATAAACCCACCAGTCCTTCTGCGAGAGAAAACTGAGAAGCCCAGGAAGTCTTATAGAATGTTTTCTCCTGGATTATTGAGTCACTATTTATTGGAATTGATTTGAGGGCTATGAATTTGTTATGCTATTGTTATGACTGCATAATGGATACTCAGAGAGAGCCTTTTTGCTGTTGGGTACTGTGTCAGTCCGGGTAGACTAGAGGAACAAATTTATAGACACGCATATGGATATAAGGGAATGGTTTATATACAAAAGGTATGGAACACTGAGAAAGCATGCCAGCCCAGTCCAGTTCAAAGTCATAAGTCTGATATTAGCCCATGTGCCTGATACCAGTCTATAATGTCTCCTTCCAACTCACAAAGTCACAGGTCAGTGGGTGCAGAATCCCAGTGCTGGCAGGGGTCTCCCCATGGCTCCTCATTTCCAGGGCTCAGGGTTCATCAACAGCATCCAATGGTGGCAGAAGCAACTCATGCTCGCAGGGGTTTCCCACATGGCCTCTCCAGCTTCAGAGGTCTGGTTCCATCAGGGCAAAGCCGTGTGACTTCTCCTCGGGCTCCTCAGATGCTGCCATCTTGTCTTGTCTGTGATTTATCGTATCTGAGACTAACTCCCAACAATCAGGGAGATAGCTTCTCATCTTCACAAGGGAAATATCGCGAGATATCCCAGAAGTCTCAGGAGAAAGTCATGCCCACACAGAGGCCTCATTGACTACTCAATGGCTATCTCCAGATGAACAGGCTAGACTCCACCCCTATATCTCAATCATGAAATTAGCAAAAGCATATAACCGCCACAGATACTATTGAGTCGGCTTCAATTCATATCAACTCTATTTGACACAGAAGAACTGCATTGTATGATTTTCTTTGACTGGAATCTTTATAGGAGTGGAACACCATGTCTTTCCTTTGGAGCTTTTGGTAGGTTTCAATCAAACCTTTTGTCCAGCAGCTATTCATCAGGGCCCCTTAAAGTCCCTTGCTATTGTCAAGAGCCCTGGCATAGGTTTTGACACAGAGTAAGCCAAGGCAAAACAAAATGAAACATGCCAAACCCTGTACCATCTGCAGAATCTTTCCCATGTTTGTTCTCATTGAGCCACTTGGGCGTCAGTCCATCTTAATGAGTGGATAGCTCCCTTTTCACTGATCTTCCATTTTATCAAACATGATGTTCTTCCCCAGGTGCTAGTGTTCCCTAATAACAAATCCAAAACTCATAAGAAGGGCTCCCCAAGTTTGCATCTAAGGAGCAGTCAGACATGACTTCTGAGATGGATTTGCTCTTTCTCCTGGCCCCAAATAGACAGCACTGCTCTGTAATGTGCCCAGTATTATAAAACTTTTACAGAAGAAGACTGTCTCATTGCTCTCCCCTAGCGGAAATCTAGTAAGTCTGAAATACCGACCTTCAGGCCAGCAGAACAATACTTAACTCACTACCACCAAGGATCCTTCTCTAGCATCCCCAAAGAAGGATAACTCAGATATTCCATATTCTTCACCAACATCATAATTCAAAGCTATTGGTTCATTGATTTTCCTTATTCAATGTCAGGCTTTCATGTATATATGAAGCAATATATGAAAATATCATGGCTTGGATCAGGTCATATTTGTCTTTAAAGTGACATCTTTATATTACAGAAGTCTTTTGCAGAATACCAGTAGTGTTTGCCCAAAGTGGTACATCGTTTTACATTTTGAGTGTTGCTTTCCTCGATATCACTTGTGGATCCAAGAAAAAAACTAATCCCTTAAAAACTCCAGTATTTTCTCCATTTATCAAGATATTGCTTATTGGTTGTACTGTCATAATTAATGGTCTTTAATATACTGCTCCCATTTCTAACATTCATTGAAATGGTGATACAGAAGTTCATAAATTCATGATCAAAAGGTTTATTAAAGAAGTTAAAATGTAATTGTTATCAGAAATGCTCAGAATAGTTATAAACCATAACATATTACAAATTTTCAGGTCTCCTAATAAATGCTCTTAAGGTATCTTACTCTGCTATAAGCCTCAACCCGAAGGCAATCAGTTCAAGTTCTGTGGGTTATCAACCCCAGAGCCCTGAATTAAATGGCCAGATGTACACCATTCCTGTAAACCTCAGCCCAAGGCATTCGGTTCCACTTCCACGAGTCAGCAAGTCCAACATCCCCAATTAAATGACCAGAGACACCCAACGTTGAAAATCAGCTTCCTGTACAAAAGCACTCAGCTTAGATGTATCCTGCTCTATAGATTAAGATGTCCATCACGCTCTTGTGTGCTCTGACTCCTGGTCCTGTTGCTGCTCCTCTGATGGTATAGCTAGCTTCTAGATCCTGGGGGTTCATTGTGCACGGATCATGGGTCCAGAGGATGCAATCCACTCCTGGCACTTGCTGGTAGTGGCATACCACCTTTTGTTTCTTACTGGGTTCATTTTATGCACTACATAATGCCATTGAGTTCCAAGTATTTTCCCCCACCTTTTTACCAGACTTATGTAGAGAAATATGTTTTGTGGGAAATGAAAACTTTTGATAGAAGTGTCATATTAAATAATTCACTTCTCCTTCATGGGTTGTGGAGTGAAGATTTATTATTATTATTATTATTAATTATTATTATTATTTCATATTGAATTGTAATTGATAGCAAAGATTGCCGTCTGTGATC
The DNA here is from genome assembly GCA_004026705.1 of Nesogale talazaci. Taxonomy (NCBI): domain Eukaryota; kingdom Metazoa; phylum Chordata; class Mammalia; order Afrosoricida; family Tenrecidae; genus Nesogale; species Nesogale talazaci. The sequence goes on along the minus strand of PVJH01007143.1, from coordinate 70,391 downwards.
TTCATCGATGAAATAATGACATGGGGAGGCAGGCCTAATCATTATGGGTAAAAGCAACCAATGCAACCATATCAGAACTGGAAGTTTCAATCTTCCATGACCCATTCTTCCAGCTTGTGTAGGCAGATGAGAATTCTAAATTTTTCAGTTGCCTTTAGAAGTAAGATAAAAAGTCTGTGGAATTTTTATTCAAGAAAAAGAATGAAAGCAAGCAAGCTATGAAAGCTATTCGAATTCCACAACTCTCAAGGGATCATTCTTACTAGGTACGTATTAGGCATGTCTCCACCTCCTTCTTTTTTCATTCTATTTGGACTCTCACTATCCCTCTCACAGCACTCTGTGTGGATTGTTAATTCCTTTCAATGACCACAGAGAACTCACTGACTTGCACTTGATTATGGGAGGTTATTAGGGAAAATAACAGCCTACCAAATGGAAAAAACACAGTTCTTTTGTCTATTGTGCCACTCCTCAGCCATGGTGGGAGGCCAGTCTCTCTCTCTCTCTCTCTCTTTCTCTCTCTCTCTCTCTCTCTCTCTCTCTCTCTCTCTCTCT
>PVJH01007143.1:0-69733 GCA_004026705.1 Nesogale talazaci | reverse complement strand
TGTACCCCTTCTTTCTTGATGGTTGCAAGAGTCTCCCTTTCCTGCTTCTGTTCCTTCAAAAAGACAAAACTGATCCATCTCCAAGGTGGCGTTCACTCTGCCATACTCTCATGCTAGTACCAAGTCACTAGGTGAGACTGACAGTGATTACAATCTCAGATGTAGGATTGTTAGAGGAGCCACAGCAAGCAATTTCAAGTCACTGGCATCAGTCAGTGCCTCAAGTCTTCTTTTTATCAGTGAACTAGGTTGCTCCTTCGGCAGATTACAGGTAGCTAATTAGCCTTTCCCCAATCATGATACGAATATTCTTCTTCAGATAATCCATTCTCTCAGATGATTTTCAAAGTGTAGTAGCTGAATGATTTTCTGTTGACTAGACACTCCTGGCTAGGAGTGCCAAACCTGTCAATACAGTGGTAACTTGATGACACTTCACTGCTATGTGACCTTTTCGAAGAGAGCAGGAGACTTAGGGAAATCTCTCTCTCTCTCTCTCTCTCTCTCTCTCTCTTTCTGCCTCTTTCCTTTCTGTTGGAATTTTGCCTGTCTCCAAGGGTCCATCTGAGTCACCCAATCCCAAGAATTATTTTGGCCCTGCCCGATGCCTATCAACCTCAGATTCATACAAATATGCATGCACAGGCCACTGACTTCCTGTTTCACTTTTCTGCATCATCAGCCTGCAGCAACATGAGTCTGAAGAGGGCCCTATAGACTATCATACTTATGGACTTCAGATGGACTTATTCATATATAATTGTCTTATTGATATATAAATAATTCTTGATGTAAAGCTCTTTCTTATACAAATATGAGTGTCAAAGGGTTTGTTTATCTAGAAAATCTAACCCAACACACTCAACCTACATATTGAATAAATATGGTTTAAATACAGTGCATATACACACTTTGTTGATTTATAGCCATGCAAAAAATCCCATTTTTTACATATAAACAACTGCCTCTTGGTTGGTTTGCAGGGTCCACATGAGTGTACTTAAATATTTTGGAATTTTCACTCTTTATAATATTGTTCATAATTTGCTATGCCCCCAGAGTCAAATGTCTCTTTATAGTCAATAAAACACAGTTAAAATATTTCAGATTATGTAAGACATATAGGAAAGTCATTCTCAATAAGACATATATATTTGTTTTGAGAGAAACTGCTTTTGGCCTACCAATGTTTTCATACATTTTCTTGATCTGTAGAATTCTGTTTTGTATAATATTACTTTTTATACCAAAGTGTGTAAGTGTCTCTTCATCAAACATACATTTTTTATTATTTTTGTGATAAAATTCTATAAACAAGATTCTTCTGGGTTTGGTTTTATATCCATGCTTCTCTGTACACTTGTACAAGGTATCTTTCTTTCCAGTTCCTTTCTATCTGGAGCACTGATGCAATCTATAGTTTAAGTGGTGAGACTTCTCGTGAATAGGAGGCTAAAAACCAAGTCTAAGGAGTGTAAAATTTGGCAGGTCAAATGTGGTATGGGTCCTTGCAGGTGACATTGTTAAAGATAGGAGTTCCAGAAAATTTGAGTGTGCTTACATAGAACTTCTACATACAGCAAGAGTCACTAGTGCAAAAAGAATAAGAAAAATTGGTTCAAAACTCCAGAAACATGGCAGTATGGCTGTATATTTTCATTTATGTCTTGAATCGAAGCTGAAAAAATAATTAGAGAATCTAGACTATATGAAAAAGAATGCTGGATCAGAAATGAAGGAAGATAATAGGCTACAATACACAGATGATACAGTCTCCCTTACTGAATGCAAAGATTACTTGAAGCACTAATTGATGAAGGTCACAGGCTATAGCTTTCAATATGGATCATACTCTTATGGAAAGAAAACAAAAATATTTAATACTTGAAACAATAAGTAATGCCACTCCAAAGGGAAAAATAGATTGAAGTTCTCAAGGATTTCATTTTATTTCAATTCCCAGACAACAGCCATGGATGCACCAGACAAAGAAATCAAGAAATATATTGCATTTCCTGGAAGACTATCATATGTTGACTCAAGCCATAATATTTTCATTTCGTTCATATGTCTTTAAAGGTCAGAAAATGAACAGGGAAGAGTGAAGAATTGATGCTGTTGAATTATGTTGTTAGGGAACAACATTGCCAGAAGAATGGGAATAGATGTTTTAAAAGAAATGCAGGTAGAATGTGCTATAGAAACAATGGTGTTGAGACTTCATTCCACCTACTTTGATCATGTTATGAGATTATATTGCCAATCTTTAGGACATGATGTTTGATAGAAAGTCTGTGAAAAAGAGTTTGATCCTCAGGGAGATGGATTAACATAGAGATTGTAGCAATGGGCCCACACATAGCAATGAGTGAGGAAGAGGCATTGCTTCATTCTGCTCTCCGAATGGTCACTATGAATCAGACCCAACAGGAGGGCCCTTACCAGAAAATATACAGATGGCTTTCTGTTGGTTACAGAAAATTATGGAACATCTCATAGAATATTGTTCCACTAAATGGGAATTCTAAAGTACATATAAGAGAATTAACACTTGAGATGAAAAATATGAAATTTAGGTTTTATCTTTTATATATATATGAGGCATCAAATGATATTATAGAAAGATTGGAAAGATAGACTTAAAATTAGAGATCGGATTCAGAAATAGACTTGCATGCTGACATAGTTTATCAGTGTAGAAGACTGTGCAGAAAAAGATGCCTGAAGGAGATAAGGAATAAAAGAAATTCACAAAATGTGAGGAGTAGGTACAGCAAGGCAAAGGGAAACAGAAGAGGAGTGATGTTATAGAAGCAATAGGAAAGTTAGAGATTTTGTTTTTGTTTGTTCATCCAAATTCTTTCTTCTGGTTTTGGGGACTCGAACAACACAAACTAATAGTTGTTTTAGACCCACTTTACATATATGTATAATAGTCATAGTCTATTATTTTGTTATATGGCTTTATTTCTATGCAGAACTTCACTTTTAAGACTTCATGTTTTATTTTTCTGATGATTCACAAAATTATATCACTAATCCTGATTTCCTTTCCATCCCGCTATAGAACTTTGCTTTCTTGCTATGTCTAATAATGCTGAAAAGTTAATAACCTATTCTAGATCCTGAAACTGTTCATTACTTTTATGTACTAATATTTTTACTTCATTTTGTGACATTGAACATATCTGAGGTTCATCTAAATATTAGAAATTTCAAAATTAAGTTATGTAAATTTACTTTAAGACAGAGAAGACTATTTTTAATGGTGCTTGTATTTATATTTGTTTTAGTTCAGAGAGGATATAAGAAAACCAGATATACTTCCATAACTACTAAAAACTTTTACATTTTTCCAAAATTAAACTCTCTATCCAAAAGAAACACACACTACACACACACATGCTCACATGCATGTCACTAAAAACAGCTAGCACTAAGGAATAATAAAAAGATCTACCATTAATATAAACTATGAGAGATCTACTATCAAGTCTCTCCTATGAGTTTGCCCACAAAAAATTTAACAGTTCCCACAAATATAATATATTTTATTATGATAATTTTTATCTCTAAAAGAAATGATGTATCCTCTTGGGTTTTGCATTTCTACACTTTACCTTTGAAATAAATTTGGGGATAAAAGCTCATTAGGGTTAAATTCTCAATTTATTGAAGCAAGAGGTCTCCTTTGGAAAGGAAAATCTAAGAAAGGAGTGAAGGTCTTATTCTTTCAAGCTGTGAACAGCAATTACTTTAAGCTTGGTCTCTGCAGGAATTGAAAAACAAACATACCTTCTTTGACTAAAGGAGTAGGGGGAGAGTGGAGTCTCATATCTACACCAGGGAAAATCAAGAGAACATTCCTCTAACTTTGACAAAGCAAAGTCTTTGTAGAAACTTCTTTTTAGAAAATGGTGCACAATAAAGGTCATATAAACACTTGACCACTAATTCATTGAGCATATGCTATTTGTTGAAATCAATTCAATGACAGGGAGTGGTTTGGAGTTGAATTTTTTTCCTTTAGATTTTTAGCTCAAAGCATTTATAAAATTCTAAGAGAAATTAAGAACTTTTAGAACATTTTATTAAAGCAAAATTTCTGTTGCTTTGATAGTAATAATAGCCTTTGTTTCATAATTAAATCTGTCCTCAAATTAATTTCAACTTCTTATAAAAATAATTTCTTTCCCACAGAATTATTATCAATATTATCTTCATCCTTGCAAATTTTACATATAAAACAATATTATAAATTTCTATTTACTAAAGAGACATTTAGATACGCATTCAGTTCTTTTAAGTAAAAATTGATCTTGACAATGACAGTGTTTCACTGCTGTGTGGCAAGTATTCCTCAGAGCTAAACAGTTCTATTTGATTGTCTTCTGAGAAAGACATTTGAGTATTGGGTCAAGGCGTCCATGAGTCCTTCAGTTGAATATGACTTAAACCTAGGAATTAGCATTTACTAGTTTGAGGATGGAAATCATAGTTATATTGGGATTAAGAAGAAAAGGTTAAAAAAAAGTGAGTATCCTAATAAATTTTAAAATATCTTTGACAAGACCTGGGGTTTAAGTGCATAAAGTCAGGCATTAGATCATCCTACACAGGAAATTAAGTTTATGAAGAAGTGATAATGCTACTTTTCCCATTCATGCATTCTTCAGGTGTGACTTATGTACACTTTGAAGTTGTCTTTGATGCTTCTTATAGCTTCACTAGAGTCATTCCATCTAAAAATGCCCAAAAGGGAAGCACTTCCTTTGTTTTTCTGCTTGTGGACTTAGCTTCATTAGCTTATGCATTCATTCATTCATTCATTCACTCTTCAACCATCCTTCTACCACATACCTTGTGTGAGACCAAGGTAGGGGGTTGGTTCTAAATCTCCTGCCACTATTTAGGAGAAAGACAATGTTTTGGAACAGCTTTGGAATTCCCTTATTTGGTGGTTATGAGTTGGGAATGACTTGTTGCCATGGCTGTTTTAGGGTGGTGCTGGGACTAGAAAGATGATTAGAGCACATTTTGCTCTCCTAAAATCCCTGTGTCTATCCACAGAGACATTACACCTGCTACAGATACACAGAGGAAGAAAGGCTCTGTGTTTTCAGTATGAGAAGGGAAATTTTCATAGAAGACAGTGTAACTTTCAAGAAGAGTCCATGGACATAATATGATAGAATAAGAGGTCTGGGTGACTCTTACGTACCAGAATACTTTAAAGTAGTAGAATAATAGTGTCCAATGTGTATCAAATCCAAACTTGGTGTGGCCTTGTAAAAAAAAAAAAAAAAGCTTGTATGAAGGGTAGGTCCTGTTCTAGGATCTTTTATTTTAAAGCTTATTTTGATTTTGAATGGCAAGACATGGGAGTTATAAATGGTGATTTTATTTTATTTATTTATTTTTTGAGGGGGTTATCACTGCCTCTGGTGGTCGTGGGCACTACCCAGTGCTGCTCCTGAAAGCCCATTGAACGCTGGATTTGAACCACCAAGCCCATGTGCTGCAGTCCCGCATTCAACGACTTACATCACTGGGGCTCAGCCTATAAATGGTGATTTTTGATACTTAAATTTTTATATTAAGAAAATAAAAATCAAGGTAGAAATTTGGATGATAGCTTAAGGGAGTATAATTAGGAGAATATTCCAAGGATCTTTAGTTCCTAAGTAAAAAAAAAATCATAGCCTAACCTATAAAACACATTTTCATTAGGGTAATCGCCAATTTCCCTAATTGGTTTTCTTCCATCCTCGCCCCCCATCCCCATGCTGCTGGCCCTAAATTTGGCCCTCCAAAAACTAAACAAAAGGTATGGCTATTGTGCATGCTAGATCAAGCAATTTGAAAGCTGCTTCTTTTCATAGAAACTCTCATCCTGATTTTGCTTGGACTCATTAAAGAAGAAAAGAAGTCTCAGCTTTTCTAGAGGAACCAAAAGATTTAAAAATCCAAATAATAGTAATAAGAGCTTTTCAATATTCTAAACAGTAGTTTCCCCCCACATTTTGATTACATTTAAAGCCTCATTGAGTTCGTGATAAACTTGAATTTGCTAAATTATTTTAGGCTAATAAAAAGCCCTTGTTACCAGAATTATACTACTACATGCAACTTCTACTTTCTCTGCTTATTTTAGAACAATTGCTTTATGCACTCAGCACCTAATATGAATGAAACTTTGAATGTCCAAGCATGTCATTTCCTTTCCTTTCTTACAAGCACTCATGTAAGAAAGACTAGGTAACACACACACACACACACACACACATACAGAGACACACAAAGGTATCTGTTAGAAGCACCACTTTAGTTCTCCTTCATTTGGTCTTTCTTTGATATAGAGAATTCTGGGTTTCTGACAATAGAGAAATAGAACAAAAAGATTCCAAAGAGTAGGATGAGTTTCCCATAAATGGGCAAATTTCTACGAACGAAATCCTAGTGGGGATTCCTTTGGCTGTGTGTCACCTCAGTTTTTTATGGGAATTAGCATAGCTTAGTGGATTATATTCAAGTTGACTGACAGCCATTGTGCCTATACTTGACGATCTCTGACAGCTCCTCTGAGCAGAGCATGATCGCATGGAAAGAGCCCGTCACCGGAGAATCAGAAGGCCTTTGTTCCATTCTGGATCTGACACGAACTTTCGAAGGGAACTTATGAAGCAACTCTGCTTCCTCATGCCTCAGGTGGATGGTGCATATAATGAAGATCTTCCACTAGATCATTTCCATGCCCCAGTCCCTTCAAGGTCTGAAACGCAATTATCCTTTGATCACACTTTAAAGTTAATTCAGAGTTAGAATAATTTTCCTTACTTTGTTTTTAAAATCCTAGTAACTTGTTATTTAAGCCAAAATCCATCACTAAACCAATTAGTATAAGTAGGCTTGCCTGAAATTCACAAAAAACTAATTTTGCTTATTCTAGAATTAACTGCTTAGTGTCTGGCAACGTTGCATATGGAGTGTTAGCACACATTTCACTATTAGGCTGGGAAATGACATTAATAGGGGAAGAGATAAAAATAGGAAAAATAACAGAGAACATTCCCACAGGTGCTTTAACTTTTCGCTTATGATCTTTTTACATTCCCGTCAAAGCGACTTCGGTTCTGTCATGTCAGCCTTTCCAATGGGTACGAAAAATAACGAAGGCCCCAACCTAATGTGCTGCGATTAGAAAGGACGGTCTCCAGGGCATCTGCGGCAGCACACTGCTTTCCTCTCCTCTAATGGGCAAGCCGGAGACAACACAACGCCGAGGTCACCAAGGCGGCCCTCCCTACTCTCCGCACTGCGCAGCTCCTATTGATTTTGTAAAGGGGATTTTTGTGTTCAGAGGACTGATGGTAATCTTGCTTTCACTGAACATAATCTACGAGAAGTTAAAGAAAAGTAAACATAGTTTGGAAGTGTCTTCGCAGGATCACCTCAATTTTCACAGCCCAACATTAAATCACCATAGCACTTCATTTGTAAATCACAGTTGTGAGCAAAAAGACTTTTTGGTTTTAAAATGATGAAAATGTTTTATTGCCCAACATATGTACTCATATTAGTTTTGCTTTATGGAATAAAAAGCAAACCTGGTGATAATGACTTTCATTATTTTGTTATAACTCCTTCCTTGCAGCCTTTTCCTGCTGTATTCATTTCCCTTCATGGGTATGTGGGTGTGTATATCCTTCTAATAAATATATCTTTAAATCATACTTTTATCATTTAATAATATTTCAAGCTTCCCCCAATATATCAAAATATTTACTGTAAGCATAGCTTTATATATTTACCATACAGCCAGTCATAATTAAACTTTTTAAAGCTACTACTATTTTGTTTCCAGGATAAAAGTGAGATAATTGATGAAACTTCTAAGAGTTTTTTACTAGCACTAATGTTAGGGGTTGAGTTCCCCAAACATGTATATGTGAGTGCAGCTGGAGAAGGAAAGTAAAGAATATATTGAACTGTGCAAACACATGGGGTTATAAATCAAGAAGGAAGGATGTTCACAACATATCTTGAAATAACTGGAGACAGCATCATAGCCTAAAGTAGTAATATAGAAAGATTCTTAAAGCAAAATATTGAACAACACCCAAAGCCTCTATATTATTCACCAGTACCTCATAATTCAAACACACTATTTCTTCCAGTCTTGCTTATCTTTTGTCCAGTCCTGATATGCACATGAGGCAATGGAAAGTACTTTGGCTTGTGTTAGGCACCCTTTAGTCTTCAAAGTGATGTATTTACTCTTTAACACTTATTAGAAAACTAAAACAGTTCAAGTAGTAGCATGTGAGACAAATAAATGAGTAAAAAAACAAAAGAATAATGAAAAGAAAGAAACGTTTCTCCCTCTGACGCGTTTTAGCTTTTTTTAAGTTCCCTCCTTCTTGTTTAGCTACTTCAGTAACCTCACTCCATGTTTCTATTTCCAACTTCTGTTCCCATCTTGAGTTATTCCACTCACAACAAAATAGTGTTGAAAATATTCTATCATTAGAATGGTTCACTGCACTCATTTATTTTCTATAACCATTGCTCTGCACGTCTTCATAGTCAAGGAGTTCAAAATTATGCTAACGACATATTACTTTGATTTCCTGGCTTCCCATCTATTCTTTAAAGTAAAATGCATCTATAAAAATCAAGTGCTCAAACACATGCAAGAATCTACTTAATTTTTTAATTATATTTTATGTGTATATCTTATTTCATGATGCCTCCCAACTCTTTCTGTATAGGATCTCTGTGTGACACAAGTGGTTAAGTGCGCAAATAATACAAATAATATGATAGTGATAAAAGTGATAAAAATAAATGATAGTGCTCAAAAGGACTAGAAATTTATATATTCTCAGTAGCATCACAGAAAAAAGGCTTTTTATCTCTGCTCTGCTTCTGAGTAAGCATCATACACACAAAATGGAGTTCAGTTTACTAAGTTAGAAGGGCTACCATTGGTCAGCATTAAATCTACACCAACTGGTTTGATTAACAGAGAAGCCCTGGCTTCACAGCTATTTGGGATTTGGACGGTGACCATGCAGTCCCAGGGGCAATTCTACTCTCCCCTATTGGCTCCTGTCAGTTGGCATGATTTGATGGCAGTGAGTTTTTTGGTTTTATGATCCATGAATTCAGGTCTTTGCTTGTTGTGGTTATAATTTTATATACAGAAACACTATACAAAAAGTAAATAGACATATAGGAAATAGTTATTGAGTAAATAACAGCAAATCTGTATAAGATTATAAATGGAGTGAGGGAAGATAAAATGTGCTTCTTTCAGCAGTGTTTATGCAATACCTAACATATAGGAGGAAAAGCAGTCTCAGCATTTCTCAAGCTGGAAACGAAACAAAATCAACCATTGAAATTGCAGGAATCCATGAACAAAGTCATGAAAGATGCAGGGAGTATTAAAAGAAGGTGGAAGTAATGCAAAATCAGTGCACCAAAAAGAATTGCTTCACATTTGATCATTTCAGTAGGCAGTGTATCATCAAGAACTAATGGTAGTGAAGGAAGATGACCAAGCTACACAGAAGGTATTAGCCAAAATGATAGAATCTCAACTGAAATGTTTCAACAAGATAATGTAGCACTTGCTAGTCCAAGTCAAAACATTTAAAAGATAAGTACTTGGTAAATCAACTGGAAAAAATTCATATTTTACCCATTTCAAAGAAAAATAACCTCAAATAATCCAGAAATTATCAAATGGCATCACATGTAAACACAATTTTACTGACGACAATTTCTAAAAGGTTTTCTGAAACTCACACTGGATCCAGAAAAGGACCTGAAATCAAAGAAATCATTGTCAACATCAGTGTATCTTGGTTGAAAGCAGTCAATAGCAGCATAATTTATACTGTTTTATTGATTATGCAAAACCATTTGATGGTTTAGATCATCATTGTCACACTTATTTGCTTACTGTCTCCTTCACAGAAAAATAAAAAAATACTTTGTGGCTACTGACAGTTAAGAACTTTTATGCTAAAGTACATAATCCAGAATAGTTTCAGTGTGAAGTGTCCCCCATCCATCATTCTAGAACTTGCCTCCACTCAAAAAAGTGTGGTATAACCCACACTGGGAAACACTGGTGTATATCTAGCATATTATTAGTAGCATTGAAAAGAACGGGGATACTAGTACTTTTCATTGTTTTCTTGCAGACCAAAGGAAGTCATTTGAACAGATCAAGGAAACATTGCATAGTTTAAAATCAGGGAAAGTGCTTGTCAAGGCTGTATTCATTAATCTCATATATCAATCTGTATGTTGAGCATAAAATCAGAGACCCTGGACTACATGAGGAATAGAACACCAGAATTGGAGAAAAGCTTAATAACTTAATGCAAAATCAGCATACCAAAATACATGCAGGTGAGACAATTTTACTTGCTGAAATCAAGGAGAATTTGAAGCACGTGATGAAAATAAAAAACTGTAGCCTTCAGTGTGGATCACAACTAAGTGTAAGAAAACCAAAACCCACAAAACTAGACTGATGGGTCACATCACAGTCAACTGGGAAAGCATCACCAGCGCCAAGAATTTCGTTTTGCCTTGATTCACAATGAGAGGAAGTCACAAAATAAAACAATGTGCTGTATTGGGCAAGCATGGCATAAAAGTTCATTAAAATGTTGAAGAGCAAATGACATCACTTGGAGGATTATGGTGAGCCTTACTCAAGCGGTGATATTTTTAGTTGCCTCATACGCATCTGAAAATTGCACAATCCATAGGGGAAACCACAGAAGAATTGATGCTTTCGTATTACAGTGCTGGTGAAGAATATTGAAAGTGTCATGGACTGCCAGAGAAACAAATGAAAAGTTCTTGGATGCAGTGTAACCAGCGTGTTTCCTTGAAGCAAGATTTTTGAGACTTGTTTTCACATATGTTCCACATGTTATACGGAGATCCCGCCCTAAAAAAGAACAAAGGCTCAGTGAACAAAGAAATATTCTCCAAGAGAAGAATTGACACAGTAGCCAAGACAACACAGTCAAGCATAGCGATTGTGAGGATGCCCCAAGATCAGACGGTGTTTGGTTCTGTTGTGCATAGGGTCCCTATGAGCTAGAACTGTCTCTAGAACTGCTAACAACAACAAATCATGATGTCACACAGAAGCAGAGCAATGCATATGTGTAGAACAAGAGTTACCATGTTTGAGAATCGGTAGGATACACTTTAACATCTCATTTTAAAACATTGACATACTTAGCACTTAGATGATTTTAATGTCTAGAAATTAAATTATATAAGAAAAATAATCTTAGGGATGAAAGCATCCTTGTAAGATGGAAAGAAACAAGGAAAAACTTTTCTTGACGCTATAGAGTCAAAGAAATGATTTTTTTGATTTTAAAATGTCATAAAATTTATTCTATATTCTATGTGGGGGAAGATTTAAAGGAGCTTTCATTTTAAACATGTACTATTTTGGAAAAAGATAACTTCAGTAGTATACTAGATACAATTTTAAGCTATTTTTAAAACAAGACACCTTCTCCATTTTTATAAACAGTAGCAGACACGATCATATTACCATTTACCACTGAGTATCCATTCTGTAAACTTGACTATTTTTTCTCTGGACTCCTTATCCTCATCTCTGCCCAAGGCATTGGTCAAAGGGAAGATGATGGTCTTAAGGGATCTAATCTGAAATGATAAATGAGAGAAAATAGAACATGATGAATATCATAATTTTTAAAAGTCTACAAATGCTGCTGTTATTAGAAAATAACTCCAGGCTTACTAATTGCTTTACAACTTCAGGGACACCTGCCAGTTATAATTAAAGAATCAAAGAGTAAATATTCCATAAATCTTAATAAAGAACCATTGAAAAGAAAAGTCAGCAAGAAATATAAGTTACAGTTTTCCCCAAGAGTTCAATGAAATCTCTCTGTCCGGGACACTTAATATTATGTACATACCATAAATCCATAATGAGTATATTACCTAGTATAAAAACAATCTCTCCTTGTCAACATGCATTTTAATTCATGGTGTCAGAAATAAACTATACTTTAGAATGTACTACTAACAGTGGAAAGAATTTACTGATTTATTTATTTATTTATTTTTCTTTTGCATTACTTTGCCAACCAGTATGGATTTTGTACAACTTTTCATTTTGGAAAAAAATACAATTCTGGAAACATAATCTTGAGGGGGGAAAAAGGGGGCAGGGGATTCAAAAGAGAAATGAGTCATTGTATGACCATTTTGCATATTAATTATCATGGTGTTGTTAGAAGTTGCTGATTTTTCTAATTATACACGCTAAATATCTCTTGCCTAGATTCCAACCATGAACATTATGAATGTGTCTCCTCTTTGAATTTAAGTGGTCATCCATTTGCGGAATTCACAACATTTCCTTTCTAGGATATTTGAATCACAGTTCTCTTGACTTCAAATGAGGTCATGGATGTAATGATCACCATGTAATGATCAACATGTCAGGAAACAAGCAGATCTGACTTGAACCCTAGTTACACATGATCTTGAACAAATCAAGAAACTTTTAAAAGCCTAACATTCATACACAATGCCATTGTATTTACTAGTATTTCAATCCTCTTTCTTCGGATCTTGATATCTGATTCTTGGCTCTAATTGAAAGTCCACAGTTCCAAGGAGCTTTTCAGTGCCTGTATCCAAACCTTCTTGTACAAACTCTCTTATCTATTCTAGCCCCTACTAACTTTCTATCACGTGATTATTTCTCACTATCCATAACTGAACTCTCTATTTGTCTAATAATTCATTGCTTGTCATTCTGTGCTATTACATAAAGCTGTGGTTCTCAGCTGGGGTGATTTTGCATCTCAGGCAATATTGGATAATGTCTGTAAACATTTCTTTAGTTGTCAAAACTTGGGTGGTATTTAGTGAGTAGAGGTCAGAGATGCACATCCTGTTAAACATCCTATAAATGCAGAGAACAATCCTCAAAACATATACAAATCTGACATGTACAAAATGTTCACAATGTGAGGTTGCGAAACTCTATTAATAAACTCACGAGAATGGCTGCCTTGTTTATATTATTCTCCTTTTAGTTCAGAAACTAGAATACTTGAAAATATCTGTTGAATAAACCTAATGAGAGGGCTATGGAGAAAATTCAACAGGATAAGTAGAAAGCTTCCTGCATGGGTATATAAATGGGAGTTTCCTCCTTTTGTATTCCTACCCTGGGTGTTAAGTGGAAATCTTTAGTTGATGTGTTCCAAACTGTCCCTTGCCTGGATGCCTCACCTAAAATCCCTTTCAACTTTCAGTGATTGTCCTATTTGGCAACTGCATCACTTTCATGGATCTTCTGATACAAGGACCTGTGTTACAGCATCACTTTGATCTTATCATGAATTTTAACAAAGGTATTGCTCCTGTTCAAAGCTATCCATGTAAGTCTGTGAAAATCACAGATCATTTGTACCCTATTGAGAGTTATATAAGTCCTTCATTCAGTGTCCAATGGCATCCTTTTTCTCATAGTTCTTTCTTCCAAGAGCAATAAAAAATGTAGAGCTACTTAGAAACTATGTAATCAACACCAGTTTGTGATTATGTGTAAAATGATATCTGTGTTTCCTAGATCCAATTCCTGCAATTTATCTTCCTTCAATAAATAATCAGTTGTCAATGTATTTAATTCAATTATGTATTAATCTGTCATGTAATTTCTATTGGTGAAGTAAATTTATGCTAGATGTGCCTTTGGTATTACAAACCAGCAAATTATTTTCTACCTAAGCTATGACCTGTTGTCACTGGCAACAGCCTAGTTACAACAGAAAATACCAGCAAATCATCATACATCAAATGCAGTAGTTTAGGTGCAATGGGTCACTCAACTTAAAAATATCCAAAGTTATACACAATTATTAGGATAGAACTAAATATAAGCTTAGACTATAAGAACAAACTATATTTGCATTCTGAACAAGCAAAAAGGCATCTTTTCTGCACAACACTACAAATATGGAATTTTGTATTCAATTATCTACTGTGTAATAAATGTTTTGCACTTATAAAGACTCCTAAGTAAGCAAAACACATTAAATTGTCAATATTTTTCTATTTTTTCATGTATACACTACAGAAATCTAGGTTTACGTTTGCTAGTTCTCTTTTATGAATTAAACTATGTAGAAATGCCTCACTATGGAAGTTATTTAAGTTTTCATCATAACTAATAGATATGTATACCCCACCATGCTTGGTGAGACAGAAGGGCAGCGTGAAAGAGGAAGGCCCTGAAAGAAAAGGGTGACACCGGGGCGGGGGGTGGGGGTGGAGGGCTGCAAATGGGCTCAAGGCCAGGACAAATGGCAAGGATGGCCCAAGAACGGGTCGGGGTTTCTTCCCTTGTGCTCGGAGCGCTGACTGCTGTGAGTCAACGAGCTCAATCGTATCTAACAATAAAAACAGCAGCCTAAGAACTAAACAGAAAGTTTCGTTCCTCAAAAGTGAGTCTTATTCCAATATGGCTCTCACTTCCATGACATTTCAGGTGGATGCTCAGAATCCACGGACATCGTCATATATGCTTCCTCCTGAAGTAATACATATGCATACAAACAGTATGCACAAAGCATGTTTTAAGATTTGGGATCAATAATAAATATTTATAAGGAAATATTATTATTTGCTTAATGAAAAATGCATTCATTTACTGAATATAAAGTAGATACTGAAGTAATAATTATAATACCGAATAGGTGGGATTCAAAAATTGAAAAATCCCTTAGCGGAGCTAGTAGAGAGTAAGCAAAAATAGTCACAGATAATGAGAAGAAATGAGCAAAGAACAGGTAGAATAGGTTGTTTGAATTAGATATGTGTGTACTGGTTTTTTTGTTTTGTTTTGTTTTAGTACTACTCTTACAGAAAAGTGTATCTTAATCTTATTTTGGAAACAATTTTGCTTAGTAAGGCATTATGTTGCTAGTACTAGTGGAGAAATACAAAAGCAGTTAAAAAGTATTAAGGGCATAGAAAAATCCAAATGCTACTACTTATGTACATTTTAAATGGAAAAAAATCTTTGATGGGTATTTTTCCTTACTGAACATCTAATACATAAATGATATAGAAACCTAACATTTTTAAAAAGAAGAGGACATAAATATCTTGATGTTGGTGAAGACATATTTCAGGAGATCAACCCCACTAAATGTTGACTTAGATTAGAAGTTTTATATTGTACTATTGCAAAAAAAAGCATTAGGAAATCAAATGACACCATATATCCCAATAGAATATTTGTTTTGTTAATAATACTACTACTTAGCATTTGATCATTTATGTCGTTTTACTTATGCCCCTTTTCCTGGTAAAACTTGAGAATCCTAGTAACATAAAGAACTAATGGGCATCCTTAACTGATGAAGTCAATGAATATGAATCACTCTATTAATAATCTAGCACAAGCATTTCATTACATGTGTCAAGAAAGCACATTGATACCATAGTGAATTTTGCATATGCAAAAAATGAATTGTAAAATTCCCCTTGATTTTCTTAAAACTAACATTTTTATTTCTGGACTCACACTGGTATTATTTGACACATGATACAATTTTCAGTTAAAGTAAGTCCATGGTGACATAATTTCATATACGAATCAATGTAGCTATATGAGAATGCAAATAGGCCAAGATGATAGTCGTCTCTTTGTTAGAAAGTCTACTTGCCAAAGAAAGGAGAGGATGGATGGATTCGAGAGAAAAGACCGATGTCCAGATAAAACAACTAGAACGAGTTTGAAAGATGATGACGTGACAACTTAAGCTTCTTGATTCTAGAAAGAACATGAAGAAAATTTTAAAAGTGAGAAATACTAATGGCCATTCTTTGGTACTGTGTGGTCACCACATCCTCGTGCACTGCCCGATCCTTAGTAAATTAATGAGCCTGTGGCTGATGGGATTACACGCTATATTGAGCAATAGCTGCTTAACTCGGTAAAAAAAGAGTGCTTTTATTACATGATATCACCAGGCTTTTATGGTGAGTTTTATGAGATCTCACATGGTGATTTACAATTATTCTGTGTCACCAGTGTGGCCCTACTGTTGCATTGTTTTGGCTATTAAAGTAACTGACTCCTGAGCCAATTTGCGAACAGAGACAATTCACAAAGCAGCAGTGCTTTGCACTGTAAAAATAGATGCTTGAGATAATTGGGCAAGGTGGTGTCATGTCACTTGTGTGCAGTTCATTAATTAACTGCTTGAAACTGCTATAAAATAATAGCCATGTCATCAGGATGAAAAGTACAAGAGTACAAAGAAAATAAAACTTAGTAAGTAAGAAAGCAGACAATAAGAGCTGTTATAAAGAAACCTCAAATGTTTCCTTCCCTTTTAGTACCCATTCTCATTTCCCTGTAGTTACCAACCTGTACTTCAACTTTTCTTCGTGTTACTTGTTAGTGTTTATTGGGTGTTAGATGATGCGTGCAATTTATGTTGCACTTTGATCTGGGGATGCTGATGGATTGTTTACTAAAACAGCTCAGAGATCATTGCTGCAGAGTGTTACCCAATAATTTTCTCACACAAATCACAAACAAGATCCCATATTAACTCCTTCCCTAATGTACCACAAATGGGAATTCTGATTTCAACAGCAACACGATCTTTAGCAGATCCTGTCTAGATTCATAAAACAGCCACCTACGAGGGGAAAAACTTTTGTCTAGAGTAAAGGTGTATCATCGTACACATTGTGTCAATAACCCGAGTACTACAATTTTTGACTAATCAAGTTCATGGGCAGCTGCATTAAAAGAAAATGGCAGAATATATGTCAAAATGCAGCCAATGCAAATTACTACAATAGTAAGTTTGTGCATACTGCACCAATAACTAGTTTTATCTGACTGCCAATTTTCAAGCCCCACAGTGATCTTGAACCCAGAGCTGTGAAATGGACTTTGCGATTGGAAAAGTCATTGTGGGAACCTAGATGAAGATGCTTCTGGCTAAAGAATTGTGCAGTGCCATTACACATTACACACAGCTTAGAACAATATAGTTCTGGGCATTTCAACATATTAAGTTGATTTATCGATAATGATCTCCCTAAGATTCCTCTCTGTGGTAATAATAACAATATCATCATCTCACAATAGTAATATTCTCATAAATATGACTATTCTATAGTCGACCTGACCTCTTTTAAGCTGAACATATAAAAAAGAACCCCCTAACATTAGATCTCATCTCCAACATCCATTGAATCAACTTCAGCTCATAGGAATCCTATGGGACAGGCCTATGTCCCAGGCTTTCCTGGGACAGGAAGCCTATGTCGCCAGGCTTTCCGATGTTGTTATCATAAAGACAGACTACCGGCCACATAGATCTCGTTCAGTCTGGCTGCTGACTTAGAACCATTGATCTTGATGTTAGCAGCCACCTGCTTCAGTATCTAAGGAGGAAAGTACTAAAAGCTGCAAGCATCATGCATATCACTGGGTGCAAATGAGTCTTCAAAGTCCTGTCAGTGATTTTTCAATGGCTTCTGCTAATGACATATTTTGTCCAAATGTATTCCACACCTGACATTTCTCAAATTTGATTGATTAATGATTACTGTCTCCTATTACAGATTCAAAGGAAAAACTAATAAAAAGCTCATGTCTACAACAATTAAACCCTTCTTTAAGAACCTCGAGCACACATTTCGTGAACCATGGTGGCAAGTGCCTGATCCTTAGGAGGAGCACAGAGGTCTGAGGCCCTTACCCAAAGTATCCTTTTTCCATGTATGTCGATGAAGATAATGGTAGCAGATGGCCTGGAGAAGTCGCACTGGCATAGAGGGGAGCAGGAGATACGGGGAAACCAGGATGGATGGGCCCCTTCGGGCCAATGGTTAGAGTGGAGATACTGGAAGGGTGGAGAGAAGGGGGAGTACAGAGACGGAACCAACAGCAAGGATATATACACAAGCTCCTATTTGAAGGACGGGCATCAAAGGAGGGGGTTGGGGGAGAGGTCGGGCAGTGTACCATATGACAAAACAATAACAATGTATAAACTATTGAGGGTTGGAGGGGAGGAGAGACCAGGGGAAGAGGGGAAGGAATGGATAAGCCGATGCTAGGGGCTAAAGGGAAAAAGGTGGACGATTGGAGAACAATAATAGAAGTGGACATGTGAGGGTGCTTGACGAGTATGCTTATTTATATATTGTGAAAAACGATGTATGAGCCCCCAATAAAATGATTAAAGAAAAAAAGATAATGGTAGCAACCTTTTTAGGAATGTTAGTAATTTAAAAGAATAAAATCAAAAATGAGGGGAGATTTTGTTACATGTATTTACACACATTTTCATTAGACCTGATAAGGAATATTAAATGGTATTAAAAACCACTATAAATTTACTTTAGATATTGTTCACTTGGAAATAATTTTTTTTTCTTTTAGGCATCACTGCCCTCAGGTGGTGGGAGTAGGAGGCCCAGCCTTTGCTCCTGGGAGCCGGAATTGAACCTCCATCCCAGTGGGCCGCAGTCCCGCGCACAACCACTACGCCACCGGGGCTCAGCCAGAAATAATTTTCTAATAATATAAAACAAAAGAAAACTACTTAGATGAGAAAACTTTACTTCCCAAACTCAAGAACAAAAAGATTAGTCAAATTGCAGACAGAAGAGGTATATAATTAGAGTCAACTGTTTCAATACAACAGGACACTTTCATAAATACCTTATTTTTTCTTATTTCAACCCCACTTCCTCCTCTTGGTTTTGTTTAATTGTTTGAATTATAACAGAAGAAATGACTCTTTCATTTTTAGGTTTAAAAAACTGTTCACAAGTATTTATTTTTACTGAAAATGGGCATATATCCATGAATGCTGTGGAGCATACAGAGAACAAAGTTATGACAATTTCTTAAAACAACCACACATCTTTAGGGAATGAGTGATTGGGCCTGAGGGCTAAAGACAATAGTTGTATGGGACACCAAGTTCAATCGGCATAAGATAGTTCACAAAGACAGCATTACACATTATACTTAGGAGAGTAGAAATCTTTTGAAAACTCATAAACGGCCATCATCAGGATGAAACTATTGACCTTTCCCGTTTAGAGGACACAAATGTGATGAAAATTAAGACACGTATAAACAGCAAGTCCAACAGGTGAATGGCCCACTTCAATATCAATTCCCACATGTCGGAACCCAAAAGGACTATATGTTGCTTGGCTCCTCTGAAAGGGATCCTATTAGAAGATCCTGGATTTAATGGGGAAAATGTGGAACAAAATTTGAATTCATAAAACTGACCAACCTTGTTTGTCATAGTCAAACAAATAGCACCTCCAGAATGACAGTTTTTAATCACGCTTCAGGTCTCAAAGCCGACAGCAGCTCTCCAGGGTCCACCAGAGAGTTAAAACCCTGTTCCCTAAAGATGTGCAAGGGCAGAGGAACAGGTCTGGTCCAAATTTATTATCTGCTTGACTCTCTTTCAGGTCTCGAACACACTGACAGGTTCCCACTTGAGGATCTTGCTCAGATTTTCTCCTCCCCCTTCAATGCCTTTTCTTCATTCCCTTAGTTACTCCAAATAACACTCGAATATCTCCTTATTGTAACTTTAAAAAAATCATTAAATGTGCCTTCCCTCTCTTCATCACATTTGCTTAATTCCATTCACTTTGATCCAATTTTCTCTCGAGTAATTATCACTATATAGCACATTATGTAACTAGCTAATTAAACTTTGAATTAATCATTTATGGTTTGGCCCTCTCCACTATAAGAATATAATATGAGGCTTACAGAGATATGTCCATAGCCTAGAACTGTGTTTGGAACATGGTAAGAACTTAAGAAATATATGCTAATTAGGGAAATGAAAATAATAATCTGGACAATACTTTAATCATTGCCTGTCCACTACCCTTCTTAAAATATATAACTCATATTTATTTTTTCTTAGCAAAACACATAGTAAATATTTCCAGACACCCCACATTGATTTACTTGTCAAAATATTGTTTTTTATTTATTGAAAATAAATAGCTATTATATTTACCTTTTCATTGCAAAGCCTTAGGCCCAACTAACTATCATTTTAAATTGAGTTTTCCTCAAGCTAGCTATGTTAGCTATGACAGCACACGTTCCTTATTTTTTGTTAACCTATAATTACCAAGGACTTTATTGATTTTCAGTTACTTCCTTCATAGTGACTAGTGATTACAAGTTGGATAGAATGTCTACAGCATTCAGCAATGTGCTGCTGATGTTATTTGCCTTGGAGTCAGTTTCAGATTATAGGGAATTGATGTACAACAGAACAAAACACTGCCAGGTCCTGTGACTTCATAATTATCCTATATTTGAGCCTCTTTCAGGTACAATGTCACTCCATCTTGTGAATGGCCATTCTCTTTTTTGCTGACTCTGAACCAAGGATGATGTTCTTTCGAGGGACTAGTCCTCCTGATTATATGTTCAAAGTAGATGAATAAAGCCTTGCCATCCTTGTTGCTAAGGTGCATTCTGTACTTTTCCTAAGACAGATATCTTTATTCTTCTGGAAGGTAACATTATGTTCAATATCTTTTGCCAACATCATAATTCAAGGAATAGTTCATTATTCTTTGTCAAGTGTTTGAATGCACTTGAGGCAATTGAAAATAATATGGCTTGGGTCAGAAATATCATAAACTTCCAAGTGACATCTTCCATTGTTAATACTTTTAACATCTTTTGCAGCATAGTTGTCTAATGAAGTAGATCATTTTCATGGGTATAAATAGTTTAGAAGTTCACTATTTTCTTCATTTATTTGATGTTGTTTATTGATCAAGTTCCACTGCCTATCTGTTGCCTTGTCATACAGTGGTAGCTTGTTGTGTACTGTGACACTGAGAGCATGTCACTGGTTTTTCAGAAGCCAGCAGGGCTATCCAGAGTAATGAGGTTTCAGCAGAACTTCCAGACTAAGTGAGACCATGAAGAAGGAAATGCTGTCTATTTCAGAGAGGAAGCAGCCACTAGCCACCTTAAACCTGGCTTAAAACATTGTCAGATTCTGCCGGCCTAAGGAAGGAAAGGACAATGTTATCAGAGAGAGTACTGGAAGACGGACCCCTCTGTTTGTTGGGCCTTGAAATGTGGCCAAGGAGGTGCCACTTCCTCAGAGTGGACCTGACCATGGCTATGAGACAGGGGTAAAGCCTGTGGGGCTGGAAACTTGGGATTTTCCTACGCTGATGGGGCACATCTCCACGATAAGGAGAACAGCTGAAAAATTTGCTAATTATCTAATTTTGAAATATGAGATTATGAATCTAGAAAAATGGGAGGCTATGAAAAATTAATCAGAATGCATAGCATTTCATATTCCATGCATTAGTGAGCTAAAATAGACCTAGTTAATCATTTGGAGGAACCCTGGTTGGTGCATTGACTACATGGGGGATGCTAACTATGAGGTGAGGAGTTCAAGATCATCAGTCAGTCCACAGAAAAAAATGTAGGCTCTTACTCTGGTAAAGAGGTACAGACTCAGAAAGCCACAGGGGCAATTCTACTCTCTTCTATAGGGTTGCCATAAATCAGAATTTATTCAATGGCAATGAGTGTGATAGTTTTTATATTTGGCAATTTAAAATCATAAGATCATGAGGTTTACTATGTTGGGAATGACACAGTCAAGAGAAATATGGCATATTCATTACCAAAAAAGAAATTTCAAAATCAATCTTGAAGTACAATCCTGTAAATGATAGGATTATATATATTTGTCTTAAAGGAAATTCAATCAGCACAGCTATTATTCAAATTTATGCACAAATCACAAAACTTCTGATGAAAAATTGAATAGTTCTACAACACCATCAATCTGAAATTGATCAAATGGGCAATCAAGATATATTGACAATTACAGTTTATTGGAAAATAAAACTGGGAAACAAATAGGAAGGAATGGTAGTTAGAGAATATGGTCTTGGTATAGACCTGGAGATAGCATGATAAATTTTTTAAGACCAATGACTTGCACATAGTAAATTCATTTTTACAACTCCAATTGTGATTATACACATGGATTTCTCCAGATGGAATACATAGAAATCAACCTGACTGCATATGTGAGAAGAAAAGTTGGAGAAATTCCATATCAGGGTAAAATCAGGCCAGATTGACATTGAAAGAGATCATCAATTGCTGATATGTAAGTTCAGGTTAAAGTTGAAGAAAATTAAAACAAGTATACAAGAACCAAAATATGAATGGGAGTCTATTCACCTGGATGCTGAGAACATCTAAAAAATAGATTTGACACATTGAACATTAATTACAGAAGACCTCATGAACTGTGGTGGGATATCAAGATTATCACATATGAAGAAAACAAAAGGTCATTAAAAAGACAGGAAAGAAATAAAGATCAAAGTATATATCAGAAGAGACTCTAAAACTTGCTCTAATCATAGAGTTAGCAAAAGCAAATGAAAGAATTTATGAAGTCAAAGAGCTGATATCAAAGAGGTGAGAAGAAAATTTCAAAGGGCAGCTCCAAAACACAAAGTCAAATATTACAATGACATGAGCAAAGACCTAGATTTAGAAAACCAAAATAGAAGAAAACACTCAGCATATCTTTTTATTTTATTTTTTTAACATTCAGCTTATCTTAAAGTAAAAGAAATCATGAAAAAATTCAGCCTCCAATTGCCATCTTGGGAGATTCGATGGGGGTAAATATTGAATGATGAGGAAACATCAAAAGAAGATGAAGAGAACAGAGTCACTGCATCAAAAAGAACTAGTCAACATCCCACCATTTCAGGAGGTGACATATGAGAAAGAACCAATGATGCTGAAGAAAAGCTTTAAAGTGCACTGAATGCATGAGCCAAAAATAAAGCTCCAGGAAGTACTGGAATTACAATGGAACTGTTTCAAAAAGTGAATGAAGGACTGGAAACACTTAGTCCATGCAGAGAAACTGGGAAGACAGCTACTTACCCAACTTACTGGAAGAAATCCACATTTGTACTCATATTTGTATACATTCTAAAGAAAGGTGACCCACCAGATTGCTCAAATCATAGAGCAATATTGTTGATACCACATGAAAGTAAAATTATGCGGAATATCAACTGAAATCATTTGCAACAGTACACAGACGGGGTTGCCAGACATTCAGGTCAGATTCAGAAGAGTATGGGGAATGAGGACTATGATTGCTGATGTGAGATGGATCGTGGCTCAAAACCGAGATTCCAGAAAGATATTTACTGGTTTTATTTACTATGCCAACACATTCAACTGTGTGGATCATAACAAGTTATACATCTGTGAAAAAAAATGAAGCAACCCAAGGATATTCAAATGTGAAGGCAACCAAAACAAATAAGCAAGCCAGTCTGAAGTACTATTTTGATTTATTCATTTTTATTTTGTCAATTTTTACTTCACCACACAACTGCAGCCTCACATCTGTTATATCATGTGAGCCAAAATTTCAATTCCTGTTTTGTAGCTTATAAATGTTTTAGGGAATACTTTTCAGCCAAATATTACCACAAAGTAAGCATTATACTTCTCACATATGACTTAATTAATACTACATATGCAGATTTTATTTATAATTGTATTTTATATAGACATTAGGGATCCAAAACCAGTTAATGCTGAATTTACTGTAAATTCATGTTCCATGAGTACCTTTTATCTATTTCTAATATAAGTAAGTTTAAGGAAAATAATTGCATTTATCTTCATTTTTATAAATCATTTTATTGGTGGCTCTTATAACAACCTAAACATCAATTGAATCAAACACTTTTGTACATATGTTGTCATCATCATTTTCAAAACATTTTCTTTTGCTTGATTCCATTAAAAAAGTTGAGTCATACACTAAGCAAATTCCAAAATTTAAGGTTTTACTTAAAGAAAAAGTCCATTTGATTTATTATTTTTGATACTGTACTTTGTTTTCTAGGATCTATTTTGTCTTCAGTGTGTAATTCTAAGTATTGTTAACTGGAAAAATGAATCTCCCATTATTTTAAAGTCCCTGTCTTACTAGGCAAAAGCATAAAATTGTGATTCATGGATTCTACAAAAGAAATATAATGAACATTTTTTATTAAATAGACATTATACTAGTCTGAGTGATGCTGGACCTTGAAATGGTAGATCAGAAAAATTTTAGATCTGTGTAAGACTCAAGTAACAATCTAGTCTATTGCAAGCATCCAAAGATCTGACCTTAAACTTCCTGTCTTAGACTGAGTACTCTAGAGGAATTAAACCAGTCGGGAGAGAGGAAAAGAATCAGAGAGGGAAACAGAAGGAAAGAGATTTTAAGCAATTAAATCACATAAAATTGTGGGGAAATAGCAAATCTACTAGTCAGGTGGCAAGCTGGAAGCTTCTCCATACTCACAGTGACAGAGGCTGATGAGCCCCAAGTGGAGGATGATTATATGATACCCATTGAGTCACAGCAAACCATTCTATAGAACAGGTGACACCTAACAATCACAATCCACTTCTTACATGTGCACAGCTCCTTAAACAATGCATAATATTCAAATAGAGATCATTATAAAGCCATATTAGCATCCAATATAATATAGCTGACATACATGAAGATGAAAATACACTAGTCCTATGCACAGCTTATATTTTTATAACAAGCAAGTGAATAAGATAAGGAAGAAAACAAAAATACTATATATATACTGTATAGAATATTTGTAAGAAAATTCCATTAACTTTTAATTCCATGAACCTTCTCTCTCTCTCGCTCTCTCTCTCTATACACACACACACACACACACACACACACACATATATATATATATATATTTCACTGCTGTTGAGTCGTTGATGACACACAGTGATTCCCCTCTGTGGCTTCTGAGACTCTAAATGTTCACATAAGTTGAAAGCCCAGGCTTTGCCTCCATGGAAGAGCTGGGGTTACCGACTGTTGACCATAAGGATCCCAGCCCAATGTGTAATAATTGCCCACCAGAGTCCTCTCTATCTGTCTGTCTGTCTGTATGTCTGCCTATCTATACACACACAAACATACACAAATAAAAGTGTATAAACATACACAAAAAATAACAAACAAGGAAGACATAAGCTATCAATTTCTGCATTTCAAGATATATCTCTCATTTCTGCAACTGATCACATGGTCTAGCTAGTTTTCAGATCTATCTTCTTCAATTGTCTGTTCCATCACCATTTTCCCTCAGCAAATCCATCAGCTGGTCCTTAATCATTATCTGGTGAAATAACCCAGAAGTTCATTCCTTCAGGCTCATTCATAGTCATGCAGGAATTTGGTTGCTATAGTTTTCCATTGACTTTTACTACAGGGAATATATTATACCCTAAGAGTTCTCCTGTATTTTCCACACCCCATACTTTTTCTCCTCCACCATGTAACATCAATCTGATTTCCCCTTTGAAATCAGTATAATTCCAAGCAGTTCCATGACTCCCTTATTTATCTGTTGATTTGAAAGCAGGAGGAGCTCAAATTGGCAAGATGGCACTTTCAACTTTCAGCTCAATAGAATCAGTGTTATGTCTCTTGGTATGAACATCCCTTCCTATGGCAATTATATAATTTCAGGTCAACTTGTGAAGGGGTGGATTCTAACCTATCAATCAGGCCACACCCTGATGAAGCCTCTGTGTAGACATGTCCTTCTCCTAAGGATTCTGAGAATTCCTGCATCAGGAGACACACTATCTGCTTTGTCTTTTTGCTGACAAGCCACATGGAGCTACACAGATGCATCACATTCCTGGATGTAGAGGAACCACATGGAGACCAACACCAATCCTGAGAGGCTTCCACCACCACTGGATCCACAACAATTTCACCCACTGGCCTGTGATCTCTCTGCATTGGCGTCATTTCATGTGTTTCATGAGTCGAAAGAGGAAATTATGGACTGGTATTTGACATATAGGCTAATATTGGACTTGAGGTCTTGACCTGAACTCAATTGAGATGTTTCCTTAATATACAATTATTCACGGATAAAGTTTTTCTGTTATACACATATGAATGTCTATGAATTTGTTTCTCTACTCAACACAGACTAACACACTTTCTTTTCAGCTTAAGACTTCCATATTCACAATGCATAGGATTACGGGGAAAGGGATCAAAATAAATGCAAATGAGTCATCAGGTGGAGTCCTGGAATCCTGAACACATAACTTTTGGCTGTCGGGAAATTAGCATTCTAGGAACCCTGGTTAGACTATATACAACTTCCTGGATCCCATAACCCTAACCCTACAAAGTATTGCATCTGGCTGGCACTGTGACTGTACCTTCAGAAGACTACTCAGTTTTGCTCTCAGGGCACCTATTTCAGGGTAATGGGGGACATCTGTAAGGTTGGAAGCTTCATGGCATTTATTTTGACTCATACTGTCTCTGTGTACAAAGGAGCAAACCAGTATCCAGTATCCTGAACCATGTTTACTATGCTTGAGTCCCTTGTTACACAGACTGTGTCATCAATCTCATTAAGGGAATTCCTCTTTTTTGCTGACCATTTCATTACCAGGCATGACGTCCTTCACCAGGAATTGGCACTGCCTGACACCATAACCAAAATGTATAAGTAAAGGTCTTATTTTTCTCACACTGCTGAAACAATGTTCAAAAGCTGGCATTTGAAACAATGAATGTGTTTCCCAATATCAGAACACAAAAATGACCACATTCCAACAGGCAGGCACACAAGTGGTAATGGTTGAGGGGTGGGGCACATGGGGAAATCAACGAAACCCATGAGCATGAGTCTATTCCCATATTATATTTGTTGAGCAGTAAGTTCCTTGATCCAAGGTTTTGTCAAATGGAGTACTGTCGTGGTGGCAAAAACATTATGTAAGTCAGCAAATGATAGTTTCTCAGAAGTGTTGCACGTAGGGAAGGCAAATCTGTGTGCAGATTGACTATTGAATATGACCAAAATGCTGCCCTTCAAGTTATAAAAGACATCCAGTGCTGATCACTCTGAGGAATGATGTTATATTGGGGATTCTCCATTGGTTTCTACTGTTGTCATATTGGGCAAGTAGCAGCAGCTGTGACCAAGATTATCAGCCATTTTAGTTCAGTAGAATTTCACGTTGCTATATTCATGTATAACTCACATCCCTGCCTCCAAGGACACATTGTTCATGAAGATATTCAGTGATAAGAACTGCTAGGCAAAGAGGCCAACTAGCTTTTCTATAATGTGTCATCCTATCCTGGATAGAAGACACCGTGGTGGCATAGCAGTTAGGTTGTAGTTAAGTAGGGGCTAGTAGGTTTTCATAGAATGCATCATCCTATCAGTTTAATAGGGAGCCCTGGTGGTGTACTGCTTACATGTAGAGATGTAATCTGAGAGAAAAGTGGTTTAAAATCACCGATCTCTCCTTGGAGAAGAAAACAAGGCTTTTTGTTCTCCTGTACAATTACAGTTTTGGAACCCACAGGGGCAGGTCTACCCTGTCCTACAGGGTTGCTATGGATCAGCACCCAATGACCTTATTTGTTTGTTTTTAATCCGCTTGATTATTAAAATTCTCATCTCTGAGAATACTCATTGATAAGCATTTACATAAGACTTCAATGTAGCCACCTATTTGGCACACTTTGATCAATCCACGTATGTATTCCATCCACCTCCTTATGATCAATTTTCCAATCAGGTTCTTATCAAGTCACTGACCACCAAGGCAGACAATTGATCATGAATTTGCATACAATAACACAGCAGATGAGCTTTCTTTCCAAACAAAATAAACAATCTTTGATATATTGTCAAAGTTTTATACCTTAGAAGTGCATCCATTCCTTATTAATGTTGATGAAATTTCCTGGAAGGGATTGCAGCACTGTCATTGTCCACGCCATACAATATGATGCCTGTGTATTGTATAGCAGGCATGAATCCGTTTGTATCCAGGTATGAATACTTTCTCTCTCAGTCAATCAATCATAAGAAAATCTCAATGAGAACATAGGACCAGTCTGAGAAAAGTAAAAAGTAATATGATAGAAGTTGGAGACCATAGATATTTGGGTCATTTCTTTGGGTAATTGACAAATACCTTCAGGTCCTGCTCATACCTGATTGAGTGTATACATATAATTTACAATTAACAATGAAGTGATGCGCACATGTAAATTTAAAACTCAGTGAGTAGATGATGCCTAGCTCATGATGAGCAGCTGAGGTTCCATGTGTCTCAGTGTCCCAATTTGAGGTGTTCAGTCTCTCATAAGACATACCAGCCAGTAAGAACTCTTTCTCGAGAGAGAGAGCTGCTTTCTATAGATGGTGGTACTGATATGCTCCCAAATCCTAAGAATATGTCCTGTGATTAAGAAATCAGGGTCTGCCAAAAATTCTAAACAGCATCTCTATCTGCAGCTTCAAGAATTACTGGATAAGCCAGATCATGTAACCATGGCAGAACATCTGGCACAGCGACCTGTGCTTGTTGCTGACTCTTCTCTTGTTCTGAGCTCTACTGAAAACTGGTAGCTTTGGGAGACATAATAAATAGGCTTACAATTCCATGCGCAAAAGAGAATTATGTTGCCTCCAGAATCTAGAAAGGTCCTCGGATGTTGTGCCTCCTTTTTATTTGTAGGAGGGACCAGACATAACAGCTTTCTTGCACTCTAGAAGAGGATCTTGATATGACCCGCATCATGGGACTGGCAAGAAATTTCATTGAGGTGGAAAATTTCCTAAAATTTTGTAGTGCTAATTTTCCACACAATACTGCACAATTATCTTACAATAAGTATAAAGTCTTTCATTTCTTCCTTCCTAGTTCGAGTTTAGCATATTGCCATCTATGTAATGGATCATTCTGATGTCTTCTGGAAAGAAAAGACAATCAAATCCTGTGGAATAGATTATCACATAGTGCTAGGGAGTTGATATACTTTAAGGTAGGGCAATGACTTGTATTTTTTACCTTGCCAGTGGAAGGAATATTGGTTTAGAGAATCTTAAAAATCATAGCTGAGGAAAAGACTTTAACCAGATCAATGGCTTCACACTAAGAACCAAAATATTATTTGCTCAGCAATCAAATGCCATGTATAACAAAAACTGAAATTGTATTAACCACTAGTTTAAGTTTAAGATGATATGTTGTCATTCTCACACATCAATTTGGCTTATGCACAAGTCTTATCCAAGACAAACCCAAACACATTGTCACAGAATTAATTTAGACTAATAGCAACGGTGATAGTTATGCATGTTTCATGTTCTTGGTAGTAGTACTAATGTATGCATATGTGTAATAATCATTTATGAGGGAAAAGATGATCAAGGTTCCTGTGGACAAAAGTATGGCCTCAGGTGAAAAGTTTGTATAGCTGAGTAGGACATTGCAGATATATTGCTGATTTTGTCAATTGAAGGCAAATTGCTTATAAGAGCCTTCAAAAGTGGTATGGAAAGATGGGCATATGTTAGAAAATAGCTACGTACCAAGTACCAAGAGACACATTCACTTGTTCTAGCAATGAACCCTATGTGGAACAGTGTTTACAAAGGTAGTAATAAGCAGGTAAAATTTACAACCCCACCCATCTATCAATTTATCATCTGTCAGTTTGTAGTGACCTTTAAGTGGCTAAGATGCTGGGAGCCATACCATTGGTATAACAAATAACAGTATTATTGCATGGGGTAAAGACGCGTTTTGGTGGAGAAGTTTCCAGAATATAAAGAAAGAAGAGGTGATCTACTTGTGAGAAATTAGCACTGAAAAACCCTATAAAGACCACTGTAACTGTCTGATAAAGTACTAGAAGATGAACATCTCAGGTTGAAAGGCACGCAAAATATGAATGGGGAAGAATTACCTCCTCAAAATGGAGTCAGTCTTAACGATGTGGCCACAGCAAAGATTTCAGGACCTTCATTTGTTTATGGGGCATGACTCAAAATTAGAAAAATGACTGCAAATATCCATTAATAATTGGTACTTAGAATGTTTACATATAAGTCTGAGATTGTTGTGTGTCATTAAATATAAATTGTAATATATAGAGATCCGTAGCTAAAAATTAGGGAGTTGAAATGGGTTGACAATGCCCCTTTTGAATAGAAAATCTATGAGAAAATCTATTAATAACATGTGAGCGAAAAATTCAAGAGGAATGGTGTCTAAAACTGAGTTCTTTAATAAAAAAAAAAAACCTGTGATATTTACATGTGTATGCACAGAAAGAGATTTATATCAAGAAATGATTCATACAGTAGTAGAAGTGGGTAAGCGTAGGACAAGTCTATTGGTCAGATGTAAGCTGAAGGTCTCTTGACTCCCATACCTGCAAAGACTGATGAATAAGAAAGACATCAGCCTGATGGATGCTAACCTGAATGAATCTGAGTTCGCTAAGTGAACCCAAGATCAGCAGTGTTGTGGTACTTAGACAATTTCTTGTCAACTTGAGAAATAAGAATGAAGGGGTGGAGTCTACACTCTGAGTCAAGGGGTAGACTCAAGTCTGTCAATCTAATCTGATTAATCCTTCTTTGTAGGTGTGGCCTTCTCATGAGGATTATGGGAACATCTCTCTCTCTCTCTCTTGATTCTGCCATCAGAAGAGGCAGACCTCTCTCTCTCTCTCTCTCTCTCTCTCTCTCTCTCTCTCTCTCTCTCTCTCTCTCTCTCTCTCTCTCTCTCTGCTTGACAAGCCACCCGGACCCATTTTGATGGCAGCCAGCACTGAGATGCTTTCACTGCCAATGGATCCACAAAGCTTTTCACCCACTGGCCTTTGATCATCCTGTTTCCTTAACATTGCAAAAAGTGTGTGAATCTGAAGAGGAATTTATGTACTAGTATTGGATTTATGCACTAATATCAGACTTGACCTGGACCAGGCTGGGATATTTTCTCAATATATATGTGCTCTATGATATAAAACTCTTTCTTTCACACATGAGTATCTCTGAATTTGTCTCTTTAGCCCACCCAGACTAACATAATCACACTAATGACAAGTGGTATAACAGGAGATCAATCAACCAGAAGTAGGGTCCAAAGCCAGCAGTAGAAGTAAGCTTGTTTGGACACAATATCAATTTATCTGATGAATAGGCCACACCATTCATGAAAGCATCCCCAATGACACCAAGTCCACGACCAGTTAATGAAGGCCTATTCTCTCCACTAGCGCCTGACTTCTTAACAGAAGATCTCATATTGAAATTGGCTGCACTAAGTTACATCATATCATGGGAGAATCCTGACCAAATGGAGATGTCATAAAACCAAACTATCACAAACAGAATTACATTTATCATTGTAGAAGTAACACAATTTCAAGTCAACTTGAAGATATATAAAAATGTAGGGATGGTATTCAACCTTTCAATCAGGTCACAACCTGATGGTGCCTCCCTGTGAGGTTGGTTTTCTAATAAAAAGGGCCCTGGGAACCCCCACTCTCCTCTGTCATCTTCCTGCTGGAACCGGAACCATAGCCATTGAAGCTGCTTGACTTTGCACCTAACAGCTAGTGAGCCTCCTACATTCTGCATTAATGTATGTGGTTGTATGGGTTTGAAGAGGGACTTATGAACTAGTATCAGACCTTTGTACTTGAGTTGGACTGGGCTGTTATGTTTTCTTGATATATGATTACTTCTTTTTTTGGGAGGGTGGGGGGGAATCACTGCTCTCCAGCAGTGGGAGTAAGAGGCCTAGACCCACTGCTGGAATTGAACCTCCATCCCAGTGGGCAGCAGTCCTGCGCACAACCACTATGCCACCGGGGCTCAGCTCCATTATATGATTACTGCTTGATATAAAACACTTTCTTACACATATATGAGGTTCACTGAATATGTTTCCCTAGTCAATTTGGCCTAACAGAATCATCAAAAACATTTCAAGATCTATCTTTAATACAATGTTCTATGCAACATGATAATATTTATAGCCATACAAGGAAAATTAGGGAGAAAATCTGGGCTTTCTTCTCTCATCAACAGCCACAGGTCTGAAACCCATGGTGGGTCATGATGTGTCAGCAATATAGCAGTGAAAGAGAGAAAGGTCAGTTAATAACACAACTATTATTCAAGGTTATGCATCAATCATTAAAGTCAACAATGAACAAATTTTAAAAATATACTAAGTTCCTTAGTTTGAAAAAGATCAAACATGCAATCAAAATGTATTGAAAATTACTGCAGATTGAAATACAAAAGGTAGAAAAAATAATCAGTAGCTAGAAAATAGGACCTTTATTATAGTGATGAAGCTAACAATTACAGAAGAGAATTTTGTAGGGTAGACTTCCATGGCACATCACCAAACGGACTTCTCAGAAATCAAATTGACTACATTTGTGAGGAGAGAAAATCATCTGCAAAAACGTGGGCAGGGACAGATTATGGTACAAAACATGAATTGCTTCTATGTCAATTCTAGTTGAAACTGAAGGAAAGTAAAACAATTTCATGAAAGCCAACACATGATCTTGAATATACCCATTTGAACTGAGGTAATCTCATGAACACACTCAGCATATTGATCACTAATGACCGAAGACCACATTAGTTATGGGACGACATCAAGAATGGCATGCATGAGAAAATTAAAATATCATTAAAGTGACAGGGGAGGGAGAAAGACATCTAAAATTTGCTCTTGAAGGTAGAGCAGCTAAGGCAAGTAGAGAAAGTGATGAAGAGAAGAGCTTAACTGGAAAGTTCAAAGGGCAGCCCAAATGGCAAAATAAAGAATATTATAAAGTGTGTAAAGAAATGAAGTTAGGACATGAAAAGGATGGGCGAGGTGATGAATTGACATGGACTGCACTAATGGACTTGGACACCACAGCGATGGTGAGTACGGCATGGGGCTGGACAGTGATGACGTTTGAAATCCATGAGGCTGTATCTAACAGCAATAATGCAGTTTGCAAGAATCCCCCTTCTTTCTCCAAGATCCATCTCATGTCCACCACTGAGCAAATGGGTGAGCTAAATAAGGATGTGATAGGATCACTCCTATGACCGGTACCCTATCAGTCCTGATGTTGACACTCATATCTGAGTTCCTGGAGAAATGCATCATTCCATTTGGATGATCATTCTTTTTTAAAATAATTTTATTGGGGGGGTCATACAGCTATTATAGCATTCAATACATCATCTGTATCAATCACATTTGTACACATGTTGCCACATTCATTTCCAAACATTTTCCACTTGAGCCCTTGGTATAAGTGCCTCTTAAAAAAAAAAAAGCTCCTCTTTCCCCTCCCCCCACTTTTTAAATGAGTCATTTTATTGGGTGCTCATACACCCCCCCTCACGATCCATGCATACATCAATTGCATGCGGGCCTCCTTTGCACACTTGTTGCCATCATTCTCAAAACATCCTCCCTCCACTTAGGGCCCCAGTTCCAGCTCTCCATATTTCCCATTCTCCCTCCACCCTCCTCCCCATGAATCTTTAATAATTTACAATTTGCTATTTCATATCATACATTGTCCAATGTGTCCCTTCACTCACTTCCCTGTTGTCCATGCCCCAGAGAGGAGATTATATGTAGATCCATATAATTGGTTCCCCCTTTCTACCCCACCATCCCTCCACGCTCCTAGTATCACCAATCCCATCACTCGTCCTGGGGGAATATCTATCCTAAATTTCCTATGTTTCCAACTCCAGTGTACATCTCCTATTCTAGCCAGACTTTTCTGGTAGAACCGGGAGCGTGAGTGTGGGTGGGAGGAAATACTTGAGAACTAGAGGAAAGATGCATCATTCTTCTAGATAATCTCAGTTCTAAGCTACCACTTGACACTACCGTAGTAGATCTTACGCATTATGTCAGGAAGTCTTTGTGGGGTTTCTGACATTTTTGAGTATTTCTATTTTAATTATGCAATCTAGAACTGGGATAATCACTATAGAGTGAGTGTGTTGACCTACAGGACCTACTATGAGATATACTGAAGATAAGATTATATTAATAACCTGACCTCCAAAGACTCCTAGTGTGGCGGATCACAGTAACTCTTTGGATCACAAGAATTTGTGAAATTCCCCCCAAAGTCTCATTCTTTTGCTTTTTTCTCAACAATAACTATTGTAAGAGATTGCAGAACCCTTTTTGAAAGATCAAGAAAAAGATTAGTAGTATACTTTTAATTTCAAATGGAGTAGATTATTTTTTTTCAAGGAGACTCAAATTCTCCTTACTTCAGGGAGTTTTTGATTTGTGTGGTAGTTACATGATATCCTGTCAACTTGAGAATGGGTTGGGTCTGTCTAGCATGTCAATCAGGCCATAGTTGATGAGGCCTCTGTAAAGATGCTCAAGTTGAAGAATTCATTTTTTAGACTCTTTATTCTGATGACTCAAGTTCAGAGTTCCATTCACTTGGTCTAGAAAAATCTCTATGAACAATATATAAATATGCAGTAGATTTACATTTTTTTCCTTCTCATTATCCCATGATGAAGCAGAAAATGTCACAAATCCCTATGATTCAGTCTATTCTGTTTACTGTTTGGTATCAATTGTACACTATCGTAACCACACCTACTTTTTTGTGTACTGATTACCACGATTAGGCTTCTATCAACACAGTATAGGATCTGACCCATTGTAGTTCAGTATCTTAATTCAACTAAGGTAGTTCATGCTGATAATTCTTATATAAGGTAACAATTATAGCAGTCTTCGAAGAGGGTGAAGCTTCTTGCACAAATTTGTCAACACCATTTGAGGTTAAATGTATGTTTTCTTGGTTCTTTACGTGTGGGTGAATGAGTCTAGACTGATAAATTCACCATACCATGAAGTTTCTGCTTGGTTGTCTTTTTGTCTAATACGCTGTACTGACCACCTCATGTGCCAGTTTGTCATATTGTGTTGGCTTGTGTGTTGCTGTTATGCTGAAAGCTATGTCACTATTGCTTAAAATACCAGCAGGCTCACTCAAAGTGGACAGTGAGCAAAAAATCTAAACTAAGCACAGGCTATGGAAAAGAAAGTCTGCCTCAGATGAATTAGCAACTGAAACCTTGTGAATAACACCAAAACATTGTCCGTTACTGAAAATCTCCTGTGAAGAAAGCACTGTCAGGGATAGTGCCAGAAAATGAGTACCACAAGGCAAAAAGCACTCAAAATATGACTGAGAAAGAGTAGTCTTCTCAAAAAGTCCTGCCCATAATGACTTAGATCAGTGGTTCACAACCTTCCTAATGCCACAGCCCCTTAACAGTTCCTCATGTTGTGGTGACCCCAACAATAAAAGTATGTTTGTTGCTACTTCACAACTGTATTTTGCTACTATTATGAATTAAGTGACCCCTGTGAAAGGGTCATTCAACCCCCAAAGAGTAGTGCCCCTCAGGTTGAGAACCTCTGTTAGAGTTTGTATGTGTAAGTTCTTCAGAACCTTCATTCCTGAATAAGACAGGTCTCAAAATAAGAAGAAACACTGTCAACATTAATTAATAATTGAAAATTTGAATATGCAAAGTATGAATCTAGGAAAATTGGAAATTATTAAAATGAAAGAGAACACATAAAATCATTAGTCTAGAAATCTGTGGGCTGATATAGAATGGTGCTCACCATTTTGAATCAGAAGCTCATGAAGATTACTTTGAACTGGGAATGATGCAATCAAGATAAATGATGTTGCATTCATCATCAAAAATGACATTTCAAAATCGC
Source organism: Nesogale talazaci (assembly GCA_004026705.1). Classification (NCBI taxonomy): domain Eukaryota; kingdom Metazoa; phylum Chordata; class Mammalia; order Afrosoricida; family Tenrecidae; genus Nesogale; species Nesogale talazaci. The sequence goes on along the minus strand of PVJH01007143.1, from coordinate 33,894 downwards.
TTGTGAAGTACAATAGTGGTTGTGTTAGTATAATGTTTACTCACTGTGTTAGTCTGAGAAGATTAGAAAAACAAATGCATAGACACGTGTGTGTGTATGTGTGTGTAGAGCAGAGAGTTTCATATAAAGGTAATTGCACAGTAAGAAAGCATCTCAACCCAGTGAAGCCCAAGTCCATAAGTCTGATATTAGCCCATACGTCTGATACCAATCTATAAAATCCCCATCAAACTAACTAAACACATGCAATGATGCTGAATGCAAGACAATCACAGGTCAGTGGGTAGAAAGTCTTTGAATCCAGTGGCAGTGATAGCATCTCAGTGTTGGCGGGGTCTCCAGTTGGCTTCTTCAGCACCCAGGACTGCATCAGGAGAGGTTCATGTGATTCTCCTCAGGGATGTCTCAGAGGGATTGAGTCTTGTTAGTAGAGAATTTCCAAGGGAGTGAGTAGAGTGAGTAGATGTCCCACCTCGAAGGAGGCAAAACAGGAGAAGCCCTGACCACACAGAGCTGTCCTTGGTTATATCCTGATTGTCAGACCAGACTCCACCCCTTCACTAATAATCCTCTCAAATTGACACCATATTATGTAGCTACCTCATCCACACATAAGAAAATTCAGTGAATACATCTATTATTGAAAGCTCTTAAATTAAGAGCCATTAAAGCTGGTAATGGAGAAACTAAAGAATTCTACCAATGTCTTCAATATGAAATTGATCAAACATGCAATCAAGATGCTTTGATAATTATTGGTGACGGGAATGCAACAATTGGAAACAAAGTGGAAGAAATAGTACCATATACATTCAAGTATAAGTCAAGCTGAATATCTGTTGAGGCACTTAATTTTACCATAAAAGCTGTATAAAAATGTGCTGAAAATCTCAGTTTATATTCAAATATATGCAGTAATTGGACAATATTTTCTTGGGAATAACAATTAAGTTGAGGATTAGATGATAAAATTTTGCAAAGAAAATGACTTGTTCATCCCAACTACTTTTCAGCAACACAACAGCCAACTATACTTTTAGATTTCTCCAAATGGAATATACAGCAATCAGATGTACTATATGTGTGGGAAGTTGATGCATCTGCTCAATAGCAGCAGCTGACACTTATTCAGAGGCTGCCTGTGAGGGAAAACCAAACCAAGCAAAGAGAAAAACCTATCAATTGGTGATATATAAGTTCAGCTTGAAACTGAAAAAAAAAATGAAAACAAGTTTATGAGAGGCAAAATGTAATCTTAAGAGCATGCTGCTTTTCAAGAACATCTCAAGAAAGATTTGTGCATTGAACACCACTAATAGAATACCTAGAGACCTGTGGAAGGACGTCAAGACCATCATTCACTAAGGAGGTGAAAGGTCATGAAAAAGATAGCCAAGAAAAGAAAAGCCCAAAGTGGAAGTCAAAAGAGACTCTGAAATTAGCTCTTGACCATGGAGGAGCTGAGACAAATGGAAGGAATGATGAAGAGCTGCAGAGAAAATTTCAAAGGGCAGCTCTAGAAGGCCAAGTAAAATATTATAATAAAAGATGAAAGGACAGAGTTAGAGGGAATAAAGGAAGGATCAATCCATCAGATATTGAACTGGAAAAAACTTTTTTTTTTTGGGGGGGGGGGGGTGTCTCACTGCCCTCTGGTGGTCATGGGAGCTACCCCACTCTGCTCCGGAGGGTCGCCACTGGATTTGAACCACCAAGACTGAGGGCCACAGTCCCACACTCAATCACTTATGCCAACAGGGCTCAGTCCCTGGAAGAACTTTTTTAAAAATTCAAGTCTAAAGTTGCAATATTGAAAAATTCGGGCTGAGCCCCGGTGGTGTAGTGGTTGTGCGTGGGACTGCAGCCCACTGGGACGGAGGTTCAATTCCAGCAGTGGGGCTGGCCCTCCTACTCCCACCATCAGAGAGCAATGATGCCCCCCCCCAAAAAAAAAAGAAATCTGAAAAATTCTATGAGCAAAATATTAAATGATGCAAGATGCATCAAAAGAAGAGGGAAATAATACAGTGTCACTATAACAAAAATGACTAATCAGCCTTCAACTACATCAAAAAAGAGCATATGAGAAAGAAGCATATGGAAAATCAAAAATAAGACTCTAAGAATTGATGAAATACAAATTGAATTGTTTAAACATGTTGATGAAATACTGGAAGAATTCACTTGTCTATGCCAGGAAATTTGAAGGTCAGCTAGTTGGGCAACTGACCTGAAGAGGTTCATGTTTGTACCCCATTACAAAAAAAGGTGATCCAACAAATTATAGATATTATTCTATAAATTATGGATATCCTGTGCAAATAAAATTTTGCTGAAGATAATTCAGCAAGCGGTGCATCAATACATTGACAGGAAACTGCCAGAATTTCAAGCTGGCTTCAGAAGAGGACATGGACCAAGTGAATATCATTGCTCACATCAGATGGATCTTGGCTGAAAGCAAGAAATACCAGAAAGATATTAAATTGTGTTACTGACTATGCTAAGATATTTGACTGTGTGGATCATAACAAATCATGAATAGCCTACAGAAGATGGGGACATTTCATTGTGTTCATGAGGAATCTTTACGTAGGCCAAGAGACAGTTGTGTCAACAGAAGAGAATACTACATGATTTAAAACCAAGATAAATGTGTGGCAGATTTGTATCCTATTACCATACTTATTCCATCTGTATGCTGAGAAAGTAATTAGAGAAGCCGGGTTACATGACAGAGAAGACAGTATAAGGAATAGAGGATTAAAAACCTGTGATAATGAGATAACACAACTTGGATTGCTGAAAATGAGGAGAAATGAAAGCACTTGCAGATGAACATCAGTGGTTGCATCCTTCAGTATAGATTACAATTCAATGTAAAAAATAAACCCTAAAATTCTGACAACTGGAAAAGTAGGCAATATCATGGTAAATGGAGACCAGATTGGATGTATCGGGATTTCACCTTTCCTGAAATCACAACTGCAGTCAATGAATTGCATTAAGTAAATCTGCTGCACAAAACTCTTTAAAGGATTGAAAAGCAAGGATGTTCTTTGAGGAGTAGGATATGCCTGACCCAAGTCGTGGCATTTTCAGTTCTGCCACATACGTGTGAAAGGTGGATATTGTATAAGGAAGAATGATTTAAAAATCTATGCATTCTTGGCCAAGAATACTGAAAGTTCCATGTACAACCAAGAGGACAAACAAAAATGTCTTGGAAAAAGGATAACTAGAATTCTCCTTAGAAGCAAGGATGTTTATAATTCCTTTCATGAACTCAGGACATAATATCAAGAGAGCCTTGTCCCTGGAGAGGATATCATGCTTGGTAAAGCGGTGAGGCAGTGAAAAAAAGCAATTTTGACTATGGGACATGCCCGGGCAGTGTTTATTCTGTTGTACGTAGCATCAGCACTATGAGTCACAACCAACTGAACAGCACCTCAAAACACCAATATACTTTACTGGAGTACATTTCTTAATATGACTCTTTTTCAGTCCTTCTGTTGCTCTCACCTAAAGGAACTATTCACGTAGGGTTCATCAGACAGTCATAACATAAGCAGAGGACCTGGGACAAATTCTGGCACCATCAAAAAAGCTTATTACTTTCTTGATTGCTTCTAAAAAGGCTTGGGTTAAGACCAGAATGCATACTATGCAAAGACCATTAGAAAGAACAGAAACTGTTGTTTGTCCCCCTCGGATGGGGGTTATAGACTGATCCTTGTGATTCATTCTACCTTTCTGCCCCCACTCTCCCTTAATCCTCCAGGCATCTCTACTCTCATTGTTGGCCCTGAGTGGTTTATCTATCCTGGATTCTCTGAGTTTCAGGCTCTTATCTGTAGCAGTGTGCTTATCCTGGTCTGTGATTGGCAAAGTAGAATTGAGGTCAAGATAGTGGGGGAAAGGAAGTACCAAAGAATTAGAGCAAAGTAGTGGGTTACATCAACTCTATACTGCACCATGACTAGTTCATCCCTTCCCTGTGGCCCCTCCGTGAGGGGGCATACAATTGTCTACAAATGGGCATTGGGTGTCTATTTCATGCCGCCCCCAATTCACCTTGTGTATGATTTTTTCCTGGATCTTATATGCCTGACACCTGATTCCATCCACATATAATGATCACACAGGCTGGTGTGTTTCTTTCATGTGGCCTTGGTTGCTTCTCAGATAGTGGGTGAGGGACAATAGCAGACAATGTAAGAAATGAAAATAGTAATCTATAACTTATCAAGGGTTTATGAGGGAGGGAGAGGAGGGAGGGGGAAGAAATGGGGAGCTGACATGAAGAGCTCATGTTAGAAGAGAATGCATTGGAAATGATGATGGCAGCATATGTGCAAGTGTGCTTGACACACTGGATGAATATATGGATTATGACAAGACATGTCAGAGCCCCCAATGAAAGTATCAAAAAAAAAAGAGAGAGAGAGAAAAGAACCAAAACCTGAGTGGTATGAGCAAAAGAGTAATGGAAAAGACACACTGCAGCCTCTACCCATGTAAAATGTCCTTTACGATGCAAAGGCAGACACAATGTATGCATGTGTATATTGTGATAGAGGTGTATTAGCCCCCAATGAAAAGATTAAAAAGAAAAGAAAGCACAGAAACCATTAGAGGCAAAAAGCGGAGTTCAGAATGGGACTCTGGGGCAGAGAGCAGGTCCCCTGGGGCAGAGGCAGAAGATCTCCAGGCTGAGAGGTTAAGACTGACTGAGAGATACTTGGCTGGTGCCTGAGGAGAGGAATTATTATGGACCAATAACTGTATCTTTCATATTTTCTTATAATGTCTCGTGGTAACCCTTGAACTTCCCAATAACTCCCATAATTTTGAAAATGGTGTGTGCTGTGAGATCATTGCAAGAAATTGTGGAACCCAGTAGAAGAGTTGGTTTTTGTGGGAAAAGTTCTCCGTGTGAGCAAAGGGAAGGGAGGCTGGGTGTGCCTGCCCTGTCCTGTGGCTCTCGGCCTTGCGCAGACTGAAAGAGGGATTCTCCTTTGCCTATGGGAGCCAGAGGAGGTCCGATGAGACCTACATGTGGTTTCCCATATACTAAGACATGTCAGATATTTCAGCTTGATGTAATGCAGGCCACCACTCAAGCTATGTTTCAGGGAACCAACCAAATAACGATTCGATCCTTTCTTAACCTCTCAAGCTGAAACACTGAGCTAATTTGTTCTGAGTTGGCTCATATCAACAAACTCAAACTTAGCCAAAATTTTTGTTACTTGGGTCACTAACTCTCTCACCAGCTCAGCAGCTATCCCAACACAGAGTGCCTAGGTTTTTATGTGTATATAATTTAACATTCCAGGTGTTCTTTCAGAGTGCAGTGTATTTCCTCCTAGATATTTCACCTCTCGGAACTTTCTGGATTTAAATCTACAAAGCCATGAGTGATTGGGTGGGTGAGTGGAGGTGATCCTGGGGATAGTCAATAACGCTTTGTGATGTGTTTGGCTGAGCCACAACCTCATCCAAGGTCTCACACACAAACACTTTAGAGGCCTGAGCCCCGGTGGCATACTGGTTGAGTGTGGGACTGTAGCCCATTGACTTGGTGGTTCAAATCCAACAGCAGCAAGGCTAGGCCTCTCACTCCCAACAGAGGGCAGTGATGCTCCCCCCCCAAAAAAATGCTTTAAATTCAGTGAGGGGACTCTCACCGCATGGTGCGTAAGGGGTGATGCTTGTAGTAGGGGGAGTTGTTTAGCACAAAGTGATAGAATAATATCTTCACATGGAAATTAGGGGATTGGTTACATTAGCAGAAATTATTCAATGTGTTATAAAGGCTCAATGTCTCCAACTTCCTAATTATCTGTCTGTATATCTCGAGCTTCAGTTTCAGGATCTCCTTCCCTATCTAAAAATTCCCTCATTTTAACTTCCTATACTATTTTATTTGGGAAATTCAATTGGCATTTTAATTCATACACTTTTCTATAAGACGCTGGTTTGATTTTTGCCAATATCAGCTCTCATCTACTGCAAAGAGTAGAAACTCTCTCGGTCTTACAAACAGTACTTGAATTATGATTATGTAATTGTAAGCACCTACCTTTCACTATTTTCTCAAGAAAGAATAGCCAGTCTCCTTCCTTATTCTTCACATTTGACAAAATTGTAGTAAAACATAAAATATGCCATTAGTTCCTCCTATTTGATCCATTTCATGGTGCTGTTTTATATGTTTATTGCCCTTTCACACAAAGGATTAGCAGTCTCTTCTTTACTACTGGAGGCAGACTTATCAGGACATTTAAATTAACCCTAATTTCAATATGCAGATGTTTATACACACAGTCCTGCAATAGTCTGTGTGAGTAGATGCTTACCTAGACATGCAGGCAGAACAAATAGGGGAGGCAAAGTGATAGCATACCAGTGAATACATACAGTTTTTACAGAGGATATTTCTACAAGGCTCTCTACCTCTGTTGTCAATCTACCCATGAATATGATGGATCATATAGGAGGTGTGGTCATTGAGTTTTGTGTCAATTTGGCTGTATTAGTGATCTGACAGTTAAGTTTTAATAATCCCCACCACCATATTAAGTAACAATGAAGTCAACTCCATAATGGGACATGCTGAAAGCCACCAATCAGATATAAGAAGATTAGGGAAAGTGTAGTCCTCTTTATCAGGTCATAGTCTTGAATGCAATTGAAAGCATGTTTCCTCAGGGATATGGCCTAATTCCTGTACAAGAGAATTCTGTGAAGTGTGTTGTTTCTTGATGGGTCTAAATCTTTCATATGGCTCATAAGTTTCTGGTTTGGGGGATTTTTGAGCCATCGGCCTGCTATACTGCCTGCCAATGCTAGGAGGCCTCTGTAGGCTGCTGCCAGATCTCCCATATGACCTGTGGGCCTGGGATTCATTTACCTCTCTAATCACTAGTCTGATCTATTGATTTTGGATTGAACCACCTCTGTTCATTTGATGTTCTGCCCAACCCTGAATTCCTTAGCATCCAAAGCTTTGTCCATCAGGAGAACCCTCGGTTAACCTCTGACTTACAGACTTTAGACTAGATTGAAATTACCCACTTCTACAACTGTATAAGCCGTGTTCTTGACATACATTTCTCTCACACTCTCGCTTAATGTCCTGTACTTGATCTTCAATTTCAAGTTGCAATAGCTATGCCGGAGTCAAAGAAAAAAAAATGACTAAAGGGTATATTAAGAAGTTAGCGGGGCTGAATCCTGGTGGCATAAGTGGTTGAGTGCTGGATTGCGACCTGCAGGCTTGGCAGTTCAAATCCAGCAGCGACTCTCAGGAGCAGTGTTGGGTAGCTCCCACAACCACCAGAGGGCAGTGATGCCCTCCCCCCAAAAGAAAGAAGTTAGCAAATTGTAGTATCAATAAGAAATGCTCAGGATTGAGTTGTTTATCAAAGCACGTCACAAACGTCTTTCAGGTCAGTCACTAAATGTCCAAAGGGACATACAAAACCACTGTAAGCTTCAACCAAAAGGCATTCAGCTCACGTTCTGCAGGTCAACAAGCCCAGATCCCCGAATTAAGTGCCCAGAGGCACCCCATTCCAGTAAACCTCAACCCAAATGCACTCTCTTCCACTTCCATGGATGAGCATGCCCAACTTCCTCAATTAAGTGACCAGAGGCAACTGACAGGACCGATCTACCTCTGACGGTTACAGAGACTATAACTTTGTGGGAGCAGAACGTCGCATCTTTCTCTGGAGGGTTTTAACTGCTGATCTCCTGATTAGCAGCCCAACTCAACCACTATGCCACCAGGACTCCTATCTATGCCCACAGGTGTATTCAACTTGATTCTTGTTTATTCCATCTGACAAGGTCCCCTGTGCTTCCATCTGATGATATTGACATGTAGAGTTACCATTTAAGATGTTGAAAAAGGGTAGTGGCAAGGAAGAAATTCTTGGTTTTACAAAATTATATCAACCTTTGGTTTCATTTCTATCAACAAAGTCACAATTTCTAAACACCAACTGGTCCATTCTCTGTTTCCAATTTTCAAATTCAAATCCCCCCAAATTATTAATATATCTTGATTTCATGTTCCACCAAGTTCAGAATGAGGAAGTTGGTAGATTTGCTCCATGTTTTCACAACTAGCTTTTGTGACTGGTGTAAAAATTTCAGTATTAATTATATCAGCTTGTTTTCTTTGTATGTGTATAGCCATTGTTTTATCATATTCAGTATTGTACTTCTTGATAGATTTTAAATGTCCTTTTTGTTGATAAATTTGATGTCATTTCTCTTGGATTATTCTTCCTACCATAATAAACAATATGATTTTCTGATTAAAAATGACCAAAAGGCCGGTCCATTGCAACTCACTATTGCCTAGGCTATAAATATTTTTGCATTCTATTATATTCTTAGTAACATTAAGTTTTTCTAAACTCCTACTTGGGACATTGTCTAATTGTTCATTGTTTTTTCATCTCTTTCTTCTCATCTTGAATGGTATTTTGTCCAGGTGTATTTTGAGTGCCTTCCAACTTTCAAAGGCTCATCTTTTGACACTATATAACATGAGGGTTTCCTGCTATTCTTGAGGTTGTTGTGGTTAAATCTTCAGAAGTTAACAACTAAGTTCTTACTCTGCATGTAATTCAAAGAAGCAGAATTATATGAAGAATTATATGAAAAAGAATGTGGCTTCAGGACTGGATGAAAGCTAATTTAAAAGCTGTAATGTGGAGATGTAGCAAAAAAAGAAGGCCCTTAATAAAATGGAGTGACACAGTGGCTGTAGCAATGGGCTCAGAAAAATGAACAATTGTGTGGATGGTTCAGGAGTGGGTAGTGTCTGCCTTGCAGAGAGTGGGCATGCCTCAGAACCAATGCCTTCACACCTAATAACAACTACTCTTTTCACAGTCTGGAAACTGTGATGAAATCTAGTCCCTGGTGTGTCTCTGCTGGGATTTAAAAACATAGCATCCCGGGCGTGTGTAAACCACTACAATCCAATGACAGAAAAGTTGTGACTGAATGGGGGAGGACAAGTAATTATAAAAATTAATTTATAGATATTTAGGATCATTTCAGTAGTCTGGGTAGTGTAAGTCATTTTCAGTTGGTGTTAGCAAATAGGCTGCTGGTTCCAGCCCACACAATGACTCCCTGGAAGAAAGTCATAGCAATCTACTTCCATACAGATTGCAGTCAAGCAAAACCTTATGGAGAAGTCCTACTCTCAAACAAATGGAGTCCCCATGAGTCAGGGGCCATCTGGATGACAGTTAAAAACAAGAACAGTAAAAGTGCCCTTATTTTCTACAAAATAATTAAGGATGAAATGCAGAGTGTATAATTAAAGTTCATTGTTTTATGCTGAAACCAGTCAATGTGATTTTAGCAAATAAACTTTAAATGCTAAGTTTCTTTAAAATGCTTTCCTTGTAAGTGGAATCTTCCATTACCATTTCCATATTATTCATGCCATACAAATCTCAGCAAGATAGAAATTTAAATGTAAAATTCTAATTAATTTTAAAACATATACTAAAAGAGATGTTTCACTTAATTTTTTTCTTTCACTACTGTGTCAGTGTCTGAAGCCCACAGTAAAGTCAGGCAATGGTTCGGGGTTACAATTTGCTTTGGCATGGGCCACTATGAGAGGCCCATGGGATCAGACCTGCCATAAAGATTTTTTACTTAATTAAATCATAAATGCTATTTAAAAATTTTAAATCTCTTAGAAATTAAAAAAATCCGCAAAGAAAAGCAAACTCAAATTTCAAGTATTATTACATTTAATAACATATAGCACCATGGAAGATAATTTTAGTAATAGTCATCAACTCTGAAATGTCTTGCTCTTCAGAAAATGAAATCATTGAAAGTTGTAGGAGATAATGAGATCCTCTAAACCATATTTGTGTCTGTTATAGGTGCCTCAAAAAATAAAACCCAAAGATGCTATTCTTTGCTTCAAACTTTGTCTCTTTTTACAGAAAAAAATGACTCAGCAACTCCATATTTTTTATAGACCATAACCAAGGATAAAGGGCACGTATTTGCTTTTACAATTCCCCATGGATCCAGTGCTCTCATGGGAGCAGTTCCAGTGCCCCCCATGGGAGGGTATTGCCAACTTGAGGAAACTAAGCTTTACATATATGTAATTGCAGGAATTAATATGAGTACCGTTTTAATCCACAGTTTAAATATTAACCTATATGGCATTTCTAAATAGAATTACTGTTGGTTTATTTTTACTTACACAAATTCACATGCTATGCTTATTAGGATACCAGAGCCATAGAGGACAGTCTTTACTTCCCTATATTTGTCTATTTCTGCTCACAGTAGTGTAAATTTTCTTTAATTTATAAATATTGTGCCTCTTGAGTACTTAAAAATTTCATTGTCAAATTGCTTTGAAATAGTCTAAAATGTAATTTTGATTACATTTTAAAGGGGAAAAATTCACCTTGAGGCAGTTACCTATTAGTATTCTGCCTTAACTAAGTGGATTATGGACTTTGAAAGTAAACCTGAACACATCTTAAAAGGGTGCTCAGGCTTAACTATCTTGTCCTATAAATATGGAAGGTGCTCTGACAATAATTGGATCTCACTAATACCCATATGGATTCAAATATTGCAAAAGGAAATGGGTTGTAAATGTTGGCAACAGAATTTAACTATACTCCCATATGTATGCTGTACCAACCCCAGGATTTGGAATATCAACTGTTGTTACAAACTAATTTTGCTAATTAGAGGAGTCTTCATTTTTCACCTTCACAAGTAAAATTGCAAGAAGCCCAGTGCTTGCTTTGCTTATCTCAAATTCCCATTTGGCAGGCAGAATAAAAACTAACTCCCAAAGAGCTGTCGGATGCCTACTGTTTCCAACTTGGCACAGCTACTAGCTTTGACCTCGGGGAATTTTTATGTGTAAGTCTTCCTGTGGTTTACCTCTGAGAGTTTTCTCTAAATTAAAAGGGAGCAAGAGGAATGGGAAAAAACAATGGATCAACAAGCCAGGTTTATTTTAAGTGTTCTCTTGCAGGACCAAACTGTTACAGCATGGTCTTGTATGTCTACTCTTTTACGAAGTAATTCAAGAAGAGCAAAGTCATTAGCTTAACAATTTAAAAGGGTGCTAATAACACAATAAACATTCATCAATAGCAATGCTTCTATATGCATCCTATCAATCAAAGTGTAAGAAGTATTGATCTTAGTGAATATTAAGAATATTATTACCATCATATGCCGCCCACTGGCATAAGTGCTGATCATTTGGGTTTATATTGCATTCCCCAGAGAGTACTTGCCCAGCTCATCATAAACAGACCTGGATGACTGGACTAAGCATAAAGGACATGTAAAATTCAGCTCTACTTACCAGAAACTGCTAGCTTTCTAAAATCAGCCTGGTTTTAGTATTTTACATGTGTCATATCAGAGGGATTCAAGAAGTCCCTGAAGAATTCCATTGTCTTTTACTTCCATTTTCCCCTGAACTTTTTGAAACCCCCAGGTCTACAGTTACATGACCTTTTCTTTAAAATATAAAGTCATTGCTGGATTGATAGTATTCTCCTTTTTGACTGTGGGATAGGAGGGCACAGGAATTCAATGTCTATATTCTCTACTTCAAGTCGCAGCTCTGCCATCTACTAATGAACCTTGGTCAACTGAAATACCTCGTCTTGTGTGAATCATTTGTCTAATTACCTCAGACTTATTTCCTGGTCTTTCTTTAAAATTGTTTCTCTGTCATTAACTACCTGACCCAGGATCTTCTCTTTCAGCTTGTGGTGAAGGCATCCAGTAGAATGTACTATGGAAGTCTGTTAGATAGAATACAAGAAGAAAATGTGGAATCCATCTCCCTTCTCTTTTTCTTTTAAATTTCAGCTGATTCTCTGCCTCTGTGTTCTGTTTGGAGTGGCACACCATACAGAGCAACCTACCATGATTTTATATTTTATAAGATGGTCCAGTTTCAAGAGCTCTAACAGAGGATGTCAAGAAATCTTACATCAAACGAAGTTACATTAGGTGAATCTGTTGTAGGAGAACTTTTAGATTCTTGAAAAGTCATATTTTGAGTCTTCTCCCTCTTAAGTAAGCTTAGACAATGTTCTGCTACTATTCATAAATTTTTTGTATTTGACAATTTCTCCATTCTACCTATGAGGTTTGAAGTGGCTAATTCCTCAGAAATGGATGGCATATTCCTTCTTGATAGTCTGTTCTTATCCTGGGCACTCTGCTGAAACAGATTCATTTTGAATGTCCTTATTTAACTTTGAGGAGTAAGGTGACCCTGAGTCAAGCCTCAGTATTTCCCATTAAGTCATTAGCATGTGAACGTTGAACATTGAATGAGGAAAAACAAAGAAGAATCCATGCATTTGAAGTATGGTTTTGGAAAAGAACAATAAAATGACATAAATTGCTAAAGGACAAACAAATCTGTCTTGGACAAAGTGCAACCAGAATGCTCCTTAGAGGCAAAGATGATGAGCTTTTTCTGAACCACTTTGGACAGGTGTTCAGGAGATACTTGCCCTGCAGCAGGATATCATGCTTAATAGAGTGGATACGCAACAAAGACAGACGTCCTCAAGACACTGGGTTGGCACCAGAGCTGCAGCAATGGGCTCAGACATGGGGATAAGAGTGAGGAGAGCAATGGTTTATATAGTGTCTCATTCTGTAGTGCACAAGGTTGCTCTAGATTACACCCGACTGAGTGGCACCTTAACAACAAAACGAGACTCTACCACTTGTCTGTCAGTGTGTCTGTCCCTGTGGGGGCTCGTGGGTTGCTGGAATAGTAGAAGCTATGTCACTATGACTTCAAGCACCAGCAACGACATTCAAAGTGAGTCTGTTTCAGCAGAGTGTCCAGGATAAAAAAAGACTACCAAGAAGGAATACACTGTCCATTTCTGAGGAATTAGCCACTTCAAACCTCATAGGTAGCATGGAAAAGTGTCAAATATGAAAAACTTGTGAAAAGTAGCAGAACATTGTCTAAACTACTTAAGAGGGAGGACACTCAAAATATGATTGAGGCACAGCTGCCTTCTAAAGCAGCATTGACTATAATTATGTAGATAGAGGGAAGACTTTGAAAAATTCATTTGTTGTTGGGCATGATTCAAATGAGAAGAGCAAAGTGAAAGCATTGATTAAATATTAGAACTTGGAATGAATGACAGGTGAAGCTAGAAAGATTAGAATTTTTAAAACAATAAATAAAATGGATATGCCATGCTTTAGTGACTTGAAATAGACTGGCATTTGACATTTTTCAATGAGGCAATCATATGGTTTATTAGTTGGCAAGACAAATTCAAAGAGAACCTGAGGCACTTGATGATGAAGATAAATGATTGCAGCCTTCAAAATGAAGTACAGCTTAATGTCAGGGGGAAAAAAATTCTCCCAGGCTGAGGCCAGGTGGCGTAAGTGGTTGAGTGCAGGACTGCTGCCCGCGGGCTTGGCGGTTCAAATCCAATCCAATGGCGACTCTCAGGAGTGGCACTGGGTGGCTCCCACGATCACCAGAGGGCAGTGAGGCCCACAAAAAAAATTCTTCCAACTAGATCAATAGGTAACATTGACAGTGAAAAGGTTGAAGCTATCAAGTATTTTATCCTGCTCAGATCCAAAATCAGTGCTTGTGGTCATATCAGTGAGATATCAAAGGGTGCATTGCATTGAGCAAATCAGCTGCACAAGACCCCTTCAGAATATGGAAAAGGAGGGATGTTACTTTGAGGACCAATGTATGCCTGACCCAAACCATGGTGCTTTCAATTGCTTCATATGCATGTTAAAATTTCTCTTCGAAAATGGAAAATTATAGAAAAATCCATGAATTAGATTTGTGTTGCTGGAGCACCTTAAACTGCCAAAGGAACAAACAAATCTGTTTTGGGAAGAAGTAGATCCAGAATGTTCCTGAGAGGCAAGGATGGCCAGATTTAAACTCCCATACTTTAGACATGGTGTCAGGAGAGATCAATTTATGGAGAAACACATCTTTCTTGGAATACTGGGGGAGTGAGGCAGCGGGAGGGGGACTGTGTAAAAGGAAGAACTTCAAAAAGAAGCATGGTCACAGTGGCTGCATCAATAATATGAAACATAAGGAACCTTGTGAGGATGACACAGAACTAGTTCATATTTCATTATGATGTACATAGAGTTGTAAGAATCAACCTGAAGGCACGTGAAAATTACAATGATTGATAGTTGAGGGGGCACCCCCAAAAAATGAAAAGCAAAAAAAAAACTCCTCAGAGCAAAGCATCCGTGTGCACATTTTTTCCCCCTACTAAGTGAGTATTCAGCAACTCACTCTGAGTTAGTGACTCAGTGACATCACCTGGGAAGGTTCTCTCTGGCCATAGTGAACTTTTTCATGAAAGCAGTTAAACATAAAGCTTGTTTTTGTGATAGCTGTTTTAAGAAAACAGTGTGCAGCTGATCGTGTTGTTTCCTGCTTAGGAAAGCATAAACAGTTGTGATGTTGAACACAGCTTAAAAGGACAATTCTATGGGAAAAAACCCAACTTTATGAATGGTCTTGTTGTCCCCCAAAGGTGAAATGTCAATTGATGACAAACATCCTTCTGATGTCCCTCAATTTCCCAAATGGACAATATTTTCCAGTGGTAGTGCATTTGGAGTTGGTTCTATAAGGTCAGACTGTTGACCAAGCTTTCTACTTACTGGTTCTGATAATACAGCTTAACAAGGTGTGATAAAAAGTTCTTATTTATGGCAAACAGGGACTGGTTTGACCATGACAATGCAATTGCTCATGCAGCCATCTGAGTGCAACAGTTTGGGGTAAAAACCATCATATCTCCTTTGACCCACACACCTTACTTACCTGACCTAGTTCCATGAAACTTCTTTTTGCTTCCATAAATGAAGATGGCTGCAATGGAGAGTACTTTGAAGGTGATAAGGTTGTCTGATCTAAAAAATAATATATAGCTTTGAAAAAATAATCCATTTTGGGCATGGGGATACTGTCTTATACACATGTGAGAAATTGTAACTAAAAAAGAAAAAAAAACTGAAGAAGAATCGATGCATTAGATTTATGATGTTGACAAAGAATAATTAACCATAGACTGCCAGAAAAGCAAATAAATCTGGACTGGAAGTACAGATAGAATTCTTCCTAGAAGTAAGCATAATAAGACATCCTCTTGCATACTTTGATATGTTATCAAAAGAGATTGGTTCATATAAAACAATGGTTCTCAATCTGTAGGTTGTGGCCCCTTTAGGGATCAAAAGACCCTTTCACAAGGTGTGCTAGTCCAGGTAGGCTAGAGAAACAAATTCATATACACACACATGGATATAAGGGAAAGGTTTATATACAAGAGGAATGAAACATTGAGAAAGCATCCCAACCTAGTCCAGTCCAAGGTCATAAGTCCAACATTAGGCCACATATCTGATACAAGTCTAGAAAGTCTTCTTCTGACTCAGGAAGCACGTGCAATGACATGAGGACAATCACTGGCCAGTGGGTGCAGAGTTTTGTGTATCCAGTGGCAGTAGAACCATCCTGACATTGGCAAGGGTTTCCCCATGGCTCCTCATTTCCAAGACTCAAGGTCCGTCAGCAGTATCCATTGATGGTAGAAGCATCTCAGTACTGGTGTAGGTCTCTCTGTGGTTTTCCAGCTTCAGAGGCCGGGTTTCATCAGGGTAAGCTTATGTGGCTTTTCCTCCCATTCCTGGGACTAAGATCTATGCTGCCATATGTTCTTGTCAATAGTGCATCTCTGAGAGACTGATTCGATAGTCTCTCACTTCCAATTGGGAAATACCACGAGACTTGTAGTATTTCCCAGAATTCTCAGGAGAAAGTCCACACAAAGACCTATCTGTAGATTTACAGGCTAGACTCCACCCCTATACTCCCAGTGCTGAAACTGACACAGATCAGTGACTGCCACACAGGGATTGCTTGATTCATAACAGTAGCAAAATTACAGTTATGAAGTAGCAATAAACATAAGTTACTGGTTGGGGGGTTCACCACAACATGAAGAACTGTATTAAAGGGTCACAGCATTAGGAAGGTCAAAAACCACTGATATAAAAGGATATCATTAAAGGTGATCCATCAAGACTAGTAATAGGAGTGGTAATACCAGGAGGGTGGAGGGATGGAGGAATAGAAAGGGAGAACCAACTTCAGGGATCTACACGTAGCCTCCTCTCTGGGGCACAGACAACAGGGAAGTGAGTGTTGGGACACATTGGACAATGTACAGGATGAAGAAATAATTTATAAATTACTAAGGGTACAAGGGGAAAGGGGGGAGGAAGGGTAATATAGGGAGCTGATAATGGGGGCCTGGAGGGAGGGAGAATGTTTTGAGAGTGATGATGGCAATGGGTGTGTAAAAGTGGCCTGAATACAACTGATGTTGTTAGGGATTGTGATGGGAGTTGTAGGGGCCCCCCAATAAAATGATTATTTTTTTTAAAAAAGGGGGGGAGGGGGAAGGGAAGGTTTTTTTTTTTTTAAAGAGGAGCTTGTATCAAGGGCTCAAGTGGAAAATATTGGGAAACGTATGTGGAAATATGTGTGCAAATGTATTTGATACAAATGATGTACTGAATGTTGTAGTAGCTATAAGATCCCCCAATAAATTTTAACAAAAAGAAAAAATAATAATAGAGTCCGGGAATACTAAATTCTAATAGTAGATTAGATTTTAAAAATTTAAGTGGGGACAATGATAACAGCAGTGATGATTTTATATTGTCGTATAACCCCTGATATGCCCAACTTTAAAGTACCTTGAAGAGATTAAGCAGAAGAAATACTAAAATGCAAGATGATAAGAAATTCTTCAGGTTTAACTATTTAACTCAAATAAAAATGTTTAGCATAAAAAAAGGTAATATAAAAAGTCAAAGAGAAAAAAAGCAACACCAGTGCCTCAAAGAGATGGATTGACACAATGTTTGTCTCCATGGGCTCAAATATAACAACAGTGAGCACAGCACAGGACCTGGCCTTGTTTTCTCTGTTGGAGGTAGGGTCACTATGTATAGGAATTGATTTGAAGACACCTAACCAAGGGATTGTGTGGTAATCACATAATAAGCTGTCAATTTGTAAGTGGGTGGAGTCTAGCATGTCAGTCAGGTCACGGCCTGATGTCCGCTTTTCAAGGCACCACCGAGATAAACAGCTGCTGACTGGAGGTCAAATACGCAGGAACTCTCTGCTTCACCTTCCTCGTGATAAGTCACAGGGAGCTATGCGAGAGCCATGGAGCTCGAGGAGCCACGCGGAAACCCTGCTGGTGCGGAGAGGCTTTCACTGTCACTAGATCGACAGGACTTATCAACCCTTGGTCTGCAATCTTCCTGCATTCAGCATCATTCCATGTTTCATATGCATCTGAAGAGGAATTTATAGATTATTTGGACATGTGGGATAATATTGGACTTACAGACTTATTCTGGACTGGGCTGGGATGTTTTCTTAATATACAATTACTTTTTTATATAAAGCTCTTTCTTATATACATATGAGTATCTATGAATTTGTTTCTCTAGTCAACCCAAGCTAACAGAGACTTTGACACTGAAAGGTTGGTGACAGCATCCTATTCTATTATACATGTAATCAATTTTATATACCAATTTCATTTTTGAAATCCTAGAAAAATGTTAATTTCCTGATTAAAACCTGTCACTCCTGCCTATCACTGCTTTATTTCCTCACCTATAACCTAGACATGGTAAAGATGCTTACTCTAAAGAACAGTTTTGAGCATTACCTAAGCAGCTATTCTAAAACTTCTAAGGGCATATATTCATCTGGAGGGTGTGTCACAATGCCCATTTTAATATGACACTCATGGTCACTGATTCATTAGGTTTAAGTAAAACCTAAAATAGCCTTATTTTGGAGTTAAGAGTTAGGTGGTAGGCTGGGTCCACTAGAAACGTAACCCATGGAACAATTAGAGATAGTGATATAGGTATAGATAGTGATATAGATAAATATATAAATAGTGCTAAGAAAATTATTCACAGAATTGTAGTAGCAGATAAATCCAGTTCAGTTCAAATCTGTGGGTCAGATATTAAGTTGGGGGTTTCTCCTTACTTGCATGCCTGGAGGAGCTGATGAAGTAGGAGGCAAGAAGTTGACAGTCTGGTGGCTACAAAGGAGGATGAATTCAAGATTAGCAGGTCATATGTAGGTTATATGGCAAGCGAAGGTGGGTCCCAGAGTTGGTAGCCAACATGGTGGGCCATTTGCTCAAATCCAAAGAACCAGAAGTCAATGAACCAGATTCAGGATAGAGACCAGAAAGAAGCAAACAATTTCTTCACAGAATTTACTGATATAGGAAATGGGTCACATCCTCAAGGAAAGTTTTTCAGAACTGTGACCTGAGTTAGAAAGCTCCGTCCACATTACTCTCTCACAATAGATTGATTATTTTAAGAAAATATCATCATGAAGATTATACTACTTTAGGTAATATTGTGGGAAGCTCACTAGGCCAAAATGCTGTGAATCCTTGCCCAAGCAACTTGATATAAACCTATCATGAGTGCTAACATCAAGATTTTAGGTTTAAACCCAATAATTTTGCAATATAGTTGCTTCACTGTAGTAATATTTCAGTGCAGATAGTCCGAGAAAAAGGTTAGGCTGCCTAGATCTCTCTTAGAAATTACCATGAGTTAGAACCAGCTCCATAACAATTTAATTGGTTTGTTTTTGATTTTGGGTATAAGTTTTTAAGGTGATATGACTCCTACTTGTTCCAAATCACACTTGAAGAACCACTGAAGTGATGTAAAAAACTGACTGCTAGTGAGACAATTCCAACTCATAGCATGTTGATTTCAAATCATAATAACCAGATAGTATTAACTACAACTGTCTCTGTGTACTTGTGATACCCTAAATCTTTACAGGAATAGAAAACCTCATCATGGTTCTCCTCTATTGTAAGCACTCTATAAATAAAAAAGTAAGAATTAAAACTGATTGTTGTTCTGTACTCCCTTTTATAATAATGATTCTAGATATAATTAAGAGAAATTCTCAAATTCAAAATAAATCGATATAGCTATAATAAATTTTTGTTTTTATATGAATATATTTGAGACATTATATATATAGTTGAATGAGTAGATAAATGATTCTAGGTACAATTAAGATAAATTCTCAAATTCAAGATTAAACAAATCAATATTGGCTATAATAATTTTTTGTGTTTATATGAATATGTTTGAGACATTGTATGTATAGGTCAATCAGCTGCCTAAATTCTATAGTGATGAGATATAAAAATCAATCTATCTCTGTCTCTTCAAAAGAAAGAGACAAATTATATAATTGAGGTGGCAGGATTGACAATTCTTCAGCAAACTCTCTCTGATCTCATTGTCTCACTAAACAAGATGATTTATCATATATTAATTTCTTCATCATAATAATAGATTTTGAGGCACACAGCAGCTAATTCAAAGAGCTACACTTTATCCTCTTCTCAAGTTTGACAGCTGTACACTAGCATACAGTCAAAACAAGTCAGGAAACTAATGAAAGTGGTCAATTTAGGATTTGCAACATTTTGAAAAATAAATGCAAATAAAAGGTCTAATAATACCCCCCACCAAAAAATAAAAACAGCCATCAAATTGATGTCTATTAATCTCAAACTTAAGTAGGGTTTCAGAGACAATAGGTCTTTACAGGTATAGGCATTCTTCTCTTTGGGTTTGAAAGACTGGTCTTACAATGATCTGCCCATTCCTAGCCCAACATGCAGCTCACCCAGGAGTTCCTGAAGATGTACATAGATACAGACATTTAATGCCTCTTACTTCCCTTCTTTCTTTTCTACATCCCTTCTTCTATATCACTCTTTATCTATCTATCATCATCATCTATCATCTATCTATCTATCTATCTATCATCTATCTATCTACATCTATCTCTATTTCTCTGCCTCTCTTTCTTCCTTGAGTTGTCCTGATGACACAGTGGTTGAACTACAAACTCTACCATTTTGATCCCACCAGCTGTTCTGTGAAGAGGACAGCAGCCATTTCTTCAGGAATGATTTACAGTCTCAGAGCCTCTCTGGGTGGCTCTACTCTGTTCAACAGGGTCTTTTTGAAGTAGATTCTGCTATTATTGCCAAAGGATTTTGGCTTTTAAATGTGCATATTTTGGCTGAGCCCTGGTGGCCTAGTGGTTGTGTGTGGGATTGCGTCCCAAAAGGTTGACAGTTCAAATCCAGCAGCAGCACTCCAGGAGAAAGATTGGGCTTCCTACTCCCTCTAGGGCAGTGATGCCACAACAACAACAACAAAACAAAACAAAAAATAAATGGGTATATTTGATATAAATTGCATCTACATTTATAAAACATACTCACATATAATGCATATATATGTGGGTTTCTGTGAATGTGTAAGCAGAAAAATATCAGAGAATAAAAATTAAAATATGTTCCACTGATAGGGAGCTATAGAACAGTGGTCAACTGTAGCCTGTTCAAAGCTGAAAACTTGCAAGACTCATAACAATAAGATGTCCCATTGAATTCCAGCACTCATAGGTTTCACTGTACCCAGGGACTTCAAGGGTGTATAGAAAAATAATAAAATATGATAAACCTTTAGAAGTATCTGTGATAATTCATTATCTTTCAACTTTACACAAAAATTTTCAAATCTCATTGAACAAAGATGGGGCTCTATACTCCCATAAGAGTTACGTTCTTGGAAACTCACTAGACCGCAGGGGTCGCTATCAGTCAATCCTGACTGGATGGCAGTGAATCTGGGGGCAATACATATACGAGTAGATCTAGTATCCATTTTATAGGGAATTTTCTAACTTCTGTATATGGATAATGGTTGAAGCTAATGTTCAAGATTTTAAGAATAAAGATAAGCTTCTAAACAAATAATTAGTATATTCAAATCTAGTAGTTTTTTATTAAAAACTACATTGGAAAATTCTGTTTCTACTTTCACATGTCTCTCTTTCAGAACAAATAGATGTTGCTTTGAATATTGAGTAAATTCAACTTTTATACTCAGTCTAAATACTTCACTGCCAAGTCAGCTCAGAGCAAAAGAATGAGCATTGAGTCAGGTTATTTACTCTCACTTTCAAAACAAACATTGCAATGTGACAAGCACCAGCCATTTGAATAGAAGCCTACCCTCTTTGCTTCTTGTTTTCTCTAGTACATGTGGGGACCCTTTTGGAAATACCATTTCAATAGATAAAGGAAAATAAATGATTTGTTAAGGAAAAGGCTGCAGAAAGAAGCTAATGATGAAGGTGATGAGAATGTTGATGAGGAAAGAAAGAAACCACTCCATCAGCTCTCTGTGTGGCAAAGAAAATGGTGTGGATAGGAACTGAAATAACAGGATTAAGTAAAACACATTTTGGCTAAATGGTAATCAGTTTAAAAGTAAATTCTTAATTCTAGGTCCTTGGGAGAAAGGCTGAAGGTTTTTAAGGCATATTCTCTTGTTTATTACTACTTTCTTTTGCACAAAACAATTTTTACATGAAACATGCCTCAACTAACTTTTTACCAAGCAAAACTTTTATAAATGTAAAAAGACAATAATGCAACAATAAAACAAGACTGATGAGCTGTCAAAGGAAAAGAGTCCCTCGCCTCCTCCCTCATGGGACTGGAAATCATTGGACATCTCATTGCCGGCGTCTGCCCAAGTCTTCAGATTCTGCCCATATCTTGCTGTGAAATCTGTTATCCTAATGTATTTTAAATATTCTTGATTTTCCTAACATTTCTTCCTAATTCACAACATATTTTACATAACATACGTTATCAGGTCCTAGGAATCATGAATTCCTCCCCAGAAAATAAAATTAACAAATGTTTTAATTCATTTCATCAAACTGCATCTTAAAAGATCATGGCAGTTCAAGTAATTTCCATTATCTGGTCATCAGAGCATATATTTTTCTCTTTAAATAAAAACAAACACATCCATATGTCCATTCTTCATGTCAGAACAGAGGACCTGCATACACTAAGGCCCGGGTGTGGAACCAGGTAAGGAAACAGGCTGATGCTACTTCCTACAGAAAACAAATCCCTCTCACTCGCTCTTTGCCTAAGTTGAAAGTGTGGCATTTAAGAAACTTTTGGGCACTGTGAATTTGAAGTCTCCCTGTACTGCGAGTGCCGGAAAGTTTCTAATGTTAAATTCCCCAAACTTGCCCTAGAAGCTCCAATTGGTTCAAGTTGGTTTATTAAAGATTCCCCCCACCCCCAGCCCCATTTGAAAAACCTCTTTGTTTCACAACGGCAAATCTCTTGTGTTTTGTAACGTTGTTATTGAACAAGTTTAATGATTTGCCGAGGACCTCATCTCCAGGCATTACTGAGCAGCCAGAGATTAGAAACGTATGGTGGTGGAGGCTCTCCTAGAATAAATGAAAATATTTTATTCAGCTACCGACTAGGGTCTCCAGAGATCAAATTAGAAGCTAGCTGTGAAGGAAGATGTTTAGGCATGCTCTGGAATTATTTATCAGCATTTTCTGCTTGTGTGAGAATAAGCAGACATTAAGTTTAAATTAAACAAAGGAGGAAAGAAAACAAGTTTTTTCCCCCGTAATTTGACTACTAATGATATTTCTGAATTATTCTCAGCTTAATAGTTTAAGTAATTTGCAATGATAATAATTGTTCCTGCAAAAGCTCCAATAGTGTTGATACATGTTTTTTTTTTCATTTGCCAAGATTAACCCCCTTTAAAACCTCTAATGGACATGTAATGGCAAATTTATTGTGGGCTTTGTTAATTTTTAAATTTGTTTTCTCCTTGACATTTCTTTTAATTTAATTTAATTTTATTACATTCATCAACAATTTGAGAAACTGACTTAAAAGTCCATTAAAAAGGAATAAATGTTCTTTATGTTGCACTTGTTTGTCTTTATTTATAATGAGACTGAGTTTGTAGATAGAATAAAGACAGCTTAATTATTACTTCCAACATTAATGTGCTTTTCTCATGCACTCATTCAAAATAAGTATGCTTTTAGGGTTTGTTGGAAAGAAGTGAACTGCTACAATGAGATTGCAATTGTCCTTTAAATAATTATTTTTTTAAAGACTATATCCCAAATTAGCACGTAAGTTTGCATTTTAAATAACTTCGAGGTGCTAAAGTTGTAATCAAAACAATTCAATGTTGTTTATCAAGGAACCGTACATGCTTTCACAAATCATTTGTAACTAAAATTAGTTCTGTATGAATTGAAGTCAGGTAATAAACTAGAAACAAAAACTCTAGGTGCTGCGGCTGCTCACTTGGCTGAAGACATATACATATATAACTCAATATTTTGTCAGCCACTAAATTGTCTTTCTCTTGGCCTGAACTCTGTCACCATATTAATCATCTCCATCGGAATGAGCTAAAACTCCCCTTGCACGCACAGTTTTAAAGGTGAAAAGCTTGATGGAAACAATTATTGTTCCTGGAAACTCATGCTGCGTGTTTTCCTATTCTGCATTCATATGAACTATTTTAGAAGGAATTTGGTCATCTTTTCTCAAAAAGTATTCTCTAACTTATTCCCTTGTTACTTAGAATTTAATTCCACTATAAATTTATAAAAGGGGGAAGAGAGAACAAAGGAAGATAAAAGTAAGCGAAGGTGAACTGAAAATTCAGTAAAAACGGAATCCTTTTTTGGAGAGGGGTAAGGAATTATTCTTGAGAAATGTGAAAAATATGTATGTAAAACAATCTTTCATGAATGTGTGTGTGTCTGAGAGAGAGAGAGAGAGAGAGAGAGAGAGAGAGAGAGAGAGAGAGAGAGAGATTTAAGAAGGAACTAACCTAGTGTACTTTTATTTTCCCTTTATAGAAATCCACAGGTGCTGATGACTTTTAAAAGTTTGCTGTGACATCTCAATCCTCCATCTGCATTCTTTTGGAGCTTAAGGACCAAATCATTATAATGCAAGTCATTGAAAAAGCTTAGAAGGCAATATAATGTTGTGAATTAAAATGAGAATAGAAAATTCCATAGCTCTTATTAAGGAAGTAAACAAAATAGGTTGACATTATTAGTAGAAATATGAGATTATGTTAATAACTTTTGAAATATATTTAGATGTTATTTATATTTATATATGCACATTTTTGCCTAAATTGTTTAATTTATTAAAGTACTAGATGCTTATTGTCCTTGTTTTGTTTAATAATGATTAGAATCCTTCATAGCCCACTTCTAAAGAAGTTCATATTTGGGAGATGTCTTTTTTTCATATTCATGTACTTGGCATGGTGGTGTAGGGCAGTGATCGGCAAAGGTGATTTCATTTGTTTGGAAAAACATAGTTGAGGTTCTCGAGTGATTTTAAAGTCGTGAGGAGGGACAGGATTGGCAATTTGGTCTCAAGAATTTGCTGACGCCTGGTGTGGGGTGTAAGCATTGGACAGTGATGTTTAGGACTGGCTATTCAAAACTACCCCGGAGTTCCCTGGAATGAAGACTGCACTTTCTTGCTTTCTGCTCCCGTGAACAATGAGAGTCTTGGGAAGCCACAGGGATCTCTCTGAGTAAACATGGACTGACTCAATGGCAGTGTGTGCTCAACTGTGATCTCTTTCAAAAGTATAAATTGAAGCTTTACAGAATTCTCACAGGTAGTGAAAACGACTTTCAAATATCTCATATTTATCACTTCCATTATATCTTACTTATATTGGCTCTTGATACTCCAACAGTGGAGAAATCTTATCACTCTGATATAGTGGAATTATTATGTGTAATATTAACTAGCAAAGTTAGCTTATTCCAGTTTTAGCTAGGTCTTGTAGTAAATACATGTTTCCCTTAATAGCAGGCGACTAATTTTCTTGAGGGTAAGTACAAAAGGACCGTTTTGTAATCATAGAATTATTTGCTAA
Organism: Nesogale talazaci; assembly: GCA_004026705.1. Classification (NCBI taxonomy): domain Eukaryota; kingdom Metazoa; phylum Chordata; class Mammalia; order Afrosoricida; family Tenrecidae; genus Nesogale; species Nesogale talazaci. The sequence goes on along the minus strand of PVJH01007143.1, from coordinate 8,877 downwards.
ACAATAATGTCAAAATTTGAACATTTTTTTCATGACAAAGCCTGTAACTTAGCCTGTACACTTCTTCCATCTCCCCTCACCCTTCCCTGGAGGATTCTGTGTCTTTTCAATGTATACTACCTCAAAAGAGTAGTTTTGTTATCCTCAAAGAGACTCAAAACTGTTCCTTTGAGATAGCCCTTAGTTTCAGGAACAAAAAAGAATTCTGCAGGGATAAATTTAGGGCCAAAGGGTAAGTAAGATAGATTTTCTCAAAACAATTCTTTGTTCCCCCCAAAAAAATTTTTTTTGCTATGTTATCAGGGGTGGCCAGCCTCTGATAACACTTACAGCAAGGTTTTAACAGGCGGCTGTGCAGTGATAATTATTTATTATAACAACGTTATAGCGATCATGACAGAGAGAGAAAGGAACAATAAGTACGACATACATCACATGAGGGTAACAGGCTCACCTCCGCCCAGTATGGTGGTCCACGTGGAGATGGAGAGGGAGAAAGGGATTACATGATGGGGATGAGCTGCCGAGGGCGTCCGGCGCTCAGGGGCTGCAGAGAGGCAGGCAGGAGTGACCCAGGAGCAAGGGTCAAGAGCGAGGGTGGCGAACATTAATTTTCCCCATTTAAGTAGCCTAACAGGGGGCACGTTATTTCTCTATTCACCGGTCAGGACATGCCATGAGTGGGGCCTGTCTTAAGGGCTGTAATATGATAATGGGCTAGGCATGTTTCATGACTAAGAGGAGAGGGATGTGATAAGGAAAGACTTCAGACTCCCGGGCGTAGGTGAACAGGTCTATATTGTTAGGGGTCACTGACAATGACTCTTGAATCCCACCCATAGCCTTCGAGGGAAACAGATCACTATCCTAACTTGAGTCATGCAAAGCCCTCATAAAATTGGGAGTTTCCGTGAGAATGGCTAGTACACTAAATGTTGGTAAATTTCTTGCTTGATATTTTGGAGTAAAATAATTGTGGAAAAGTTCTGTCTTCATCCCACAGTATGTAATTCACATATGCAATTCTCTATATGCAATAGCTGTATAGCATCACGAAGAGTTGCAGAATTATCACCACAATCAGCTTTCAGACTTTTACCTCATTCTTGTACTCATCGTTTTTATTAAACCTCCAGTGAATTCCCTCTGACCAAATAAAGGAATGGGAATAACCTCGATATCAGACAGAGCCTTGTCATGTAGGTCATGGCAGATATAGTTCAGTCAAAATACAGTATCTTCTCAATTGATCTCCCCTTTGACTCATTTTAAAGATGTTTCAGTAAAAAAAAAAAAAATTGAAGGGAAGATACACATGGATTAAGTCCCTGGGAAATCCCCTCTGACCAAGGACCAGGAATATGAACAGCCTTGTTATCCTGCAGAATTCATTGGGAAGTAGATTGTTGCAGATGCAGTTAGTTTAAAATTTAGCACACTACCATTTGATCTCCCTCATGATCCACTTAAAATTGTTCTGGTTTTTAATATTTTGTGCTTTGAGATTTTTATCCGTTTTTCTTGGCTACTTTGCTAGATTTTCGCTTCTTTGTTTTTTAATGTTTTTTCTGTATATGAAATTGAGGACAGGTAAATCTACAGAGACAGTAACTGGATTAGTGGTTCCTACAAACTTCTTAGAGGGCAAGACTTGATACCCTGGAAAAACGAGCAAGTTTGTTGTTGCTATTATTATTATTATTATGACAAAATCCTCAGCACAACTATCAGACTGTTTTTCCCTCCAATGAAGTTTTCAATTTTCTGAAAACGTTTACAACAGCTCTCAGTTATTCTCTTCCTCCTTCAAGAGTATACATCGAAATTATCCCTTGGGATCCTAAAAAAAAAAATCCATGCCAGAATCTTCTGAGCGGATTTCTGTTTAGCTTATCTAACCCAACAAATTCCCTCAGAAATCCATTTTTGGGTTGGGCTCTTTTTAAAGGTCCTAATCAGATTAAGACAACGATGTTTTATCTTCAATCCTTTACTCATCACAGAGATATATTTAAGCACATTTCTTTATAATAAGTTCATTAATGTATTAATACTTAATATTAATTAGTAGCAATCATTTTCAATAGCTTTTATATTTTATATCACCCATATAGCCCATTAAAAATAAAAAGAAACTGAAACTTCATACATGAAATTGACATAATATTGCACTTGGATACAATCATTCAATATGGTTACCAGGGTGTCTACAATACCAAAATCTCAAATATTTGTTTTAATATAGTCCAAAGTAAAATTAAAATTACAAAAAATTTATAAACTTCTTATATTATAATAAAGAACAATTATGTCTAAAAATGCATTTGTTAGAAAAAGATATCTTTCTATACTAACTGTATTATTTATTTTATGGTAACTAATACAGCTATTACTGCCTGTATTTTGTATCATGTAATAATAACATGTATCATTTATTTTGAGTACACCCACCTCAGTAGCTAATATAATTTCTAAAGAATAATGAACACTATAAATGCCTGTTGAATCAAATAACTTGCAAATATATTAATTAAAGTCATTGTTCATTTTGAAAACAATATCCATAGGTAAATACACACTCATACGCATGATGAGGCACTCACCCAAAATGGAAATAGTTCCACTGGGCGGAGCTTCCATGGTATGCCCTTTCCCCACTAGGGAAGCATTGAGCAACTTGCTCTGAGTTAGTGCACCCAGTGGCATCCCCTGGACAGGTTCTTTCTGTTCACAGTGGATTTTTTCGTGAAAGCAATTTCACATGAACCTAGTTTTTCATGATGACAGATTGAAGAGAACAGCATGGGTCTATGAAACTTTGTTTCCTGATTGGGAGAAAAATGCCACAAAAAATCATTGTAATGTTGTATACAGCTGAAAAGAAGAGCACTATGGGGAAAAAAAAAACAGTGTAAACATGTGTTTCTTTTCCTTTCAAAAAGTGTGAAATGAAAATTGATGACAAACCTCATTCTTGACATATATCCACTTCCTGAAAGTACAAACACATCAACTCATAGTTCCTTTAGATTCATTTCACAAGGACAGGCTGTTAATCAAGCTTTCTAGAGGTTCATAAAAGATTACATAATGGTGCGTCACAAAAAAGAAATGATTTGTAGGACACTGGGGACTGGTTTTGTTACCATAACGATGCATCTGCTCACGCAGCCATCTCAGTGGACCACATTGGGGCAAAAAACTTGTCCCACTCTCCTAACTTCACTCCATGTGACTTCTTTTTGTTTCTACAAATGAAGAGGGACATGAAGGGATAGTGATGTGATGATGTAGAAGAGATGAAGAAAATTTTTGAAATATGTTTCCAATAATGGAATCACATTCTTGAAAAATGTATTAAGTGTAAAGGAGAGTACTTTGAAGGTGATAAGGTAGTTTTATAAAAAATTAAATACATAGCTTTGAAAAAATATCTGTCACTTTTATGGGGTACCATCATATATGGTTAAAGAATAAATATAGTCAATTATAATATACTTGCATAGATATAGTCAGAGTTTTGGAATGTGGTAGCAATTTTAACTATTGAGAAAGATTTTCTCATAGGAAATCTTACAGAAACTGAAGATGGACAATATTAATGAATAATGCAATAGATAGCATCGATACTCTGGACAAAGGCTTGAGAGTGGAGTTTTTTGATACTACAATGGTATACTTTAACTTGTAGTTCCAGAAATGGGTTCTCTTGTACTTAATATTATATTAATTCTTTTGTCTGATTAATATATAACTCTCCATTCCTATCTAGATTGTTTTGTCAATACTTTCAACCATCCTCTTGCCAATATTTTTAATTATTTTCATTGCATTTAAAATTTTTCATTTTACCGACTTGGTGGAAACCTTGTTTCAATTCAACACTCATAACTGCATCTGCAGCTCTGGGAATGCAGTAGGGAAGGGGCCCAGATGACTGATGTCCATCTGAATTGGAATGTTTCCAGACTCTAGCAGGACTTTGTTCCACATTTTCTAACTTCAGTTTAAATACCGTTCACCACTCTAGAATACTGTAGCATATAATTGTACTCTTTATTTTGACAAATGAGCATATTCTTACTCCAGAGAAATCTTCCAACATCGCATTACCATATCGCAAACCTGTCCTTTCATCCCTTTTCCCTGGTGGTGCAGTGGTACTCTTTGGACTGTGACTCATCTGCCAAATCACCAGTAGCTCCACGGGAGAAGCACTGGGCTTTCTACTCCCATAAACACAGTGTGGGAAGCATACCGGGATTCACTACAACTATGCATCAACTCATTGACAGCAAGCTATGTTTTCCTAATACAAGGCCTTGTCTTTCTACAGTTGAAAGCTTGTTGCTTCATCTCTGGAACAGATGCCTAATGCTCCTGACTTTTTAGACAACTAAATTTGTCTTTTCATTTTGTTTCTATTCTTTGACATTTAAACTTACAGTAAACTCTTTCACCCTAAAAGTCAAACAAGCAAAATCAGACTTTTATTTGGCTGGCCTCAAATTTCCAGAGCTATAATTTGGATTTCTCTCTTATCAATATTCTCTTCTATACACTATCTAATTGCCTTTCCTCCTATTCATTCTTCCAGATCATGCAAGACATCTATGCCAACATCCAGATGTTGACCATTGTAGCAGTGTGCATGACTTGATATGTATACTTCCATTTCTCGTCTGTCCAATGACATGCTCTTCCTCGGTCTAGCACTTCCACTTACATACACACATACACACACACACTCACACAAGCACACACACACTTCAATTTCCTAATTCCAGATTCAAGCTTCTCTATTTCTTCCCATAGATCTTATTACTTCTCAAATCATCTGGATTATTTTTACCAGTCTTTTAGATGTTTTTCAAACTGCTAGTAATTACTATTGTCATAGAATTTTTCACATGGTAGTCCCCTCTTTATACACTAATTCAATCAGAGAAACTGCCTACATCTCTCAACACTATGTTTTCAGTAAGGAACACAGTACTTGAATTAGAATAAGTATTCAAGAATTTTATTACTGCTATATTTTATTTAGGTATACTATACACACTATATAATTTTTCTTTCAGTCATATTAAGAAGACCTATGAATAAATTATTAGATTTCATCAATTTGGAAAATCATGCTGAGATAGCTGTTCAATATGCTGAGATAGCTGATGAAGTTTAAAATATGCATAAATTAATACCATGTTTAACATTTATTTCGATTGTTGCTCTCAATTGTTAAACTATAAATCCTATATGTCATCTGATATCACTCACCAAAATGACTTCATATACATATCATATTTCTATATTGTAAGCAGTATGTGATGTTTTTTGTATTTTAAACAATATATGTATTTTAAATTATAGTGGTATATGTACCTTATAGAAGAAAGACTTTGAATCATTGGTACTCTGTGATTCAAAAACCAATTAGCAAAAACTATTTTCCTATTCAATTAGAATGATTACTAGGAATGACTTTTCTGTATAAGGAACTTACGTATTTTCACTTGTGTTTTGAATATGTTTCCTTAAGCCAGCAAGATTCTTAATCGAAAAATTCTTTGATGTTCATTGTAAGACTGAAGACCATCTAAAGTTACAGAAATATAAAACATAAATAGTTTATCCAATCATCAGGAATAAACTTAAAACCTGGAGAAAAAGGGACATGAAATAAAAATTGTGCTGTCTTCCTAGAGTAAGGAAGTGTACAGATCTCTTGCAGAGCTTCTTAATGGTAATGAATTTTCCATTTACTAAGTGAGACAGAGAGATGCATTTCTTGGCAAATTATTTTCTCTTCCCTCATTTCTTCCAAATACTAATTTTAAATGCTTTTGTTTTGTTTTGCTTTTTGTTTTTTGGGTGGGAGGCATCACTGCCCTCCGGTGGGATTAGGAGGCCCAGCCTTGCTCCTGAAGAGCTGCTGCTGGATTTGAACCACCAAGTCAGTGGGCCACAGTCTCTCACTCAACGACTATGCCACTGGGGCTCAGTCCCATACTCTTAAATTCTTTTTTTAAATTACTCTTAAATTCTTATATGAAGCGATTGTATATTTCTGCATTAATTCTTTGTGTGTGAGGAACTAGGTTAGACTTGTGTTTTTATGATAAAGCTCCTACTCATAAAAGATATTTCATTATTATTTTAACTCATAGAATATATTTTAAGAAATGCCTACTTACCTATTGACAGAGAAAAAGAAACATAATTTTAGTAACCTCCTAGTTCTAGCACCAGATAATAAAAAATAAGCTTGAATTTCTGACAGTTTCCTGTTTCAACAACTTTTGCTTTTTTCTAGTATCAAGCTCAAAGTCAAGGTCACTGAGATTAAGTGGATTCTGAATCATAGCCACCTTATAGAGCACAAGAGAATTGCCTCTTGGAGTTTCTAAGCCTGTACATTTTAAGAGAAGCAGGGAGCCTCATCTTTCTCCCGGGGAGTGGCTGGTGAATTAGAACCACTGCCCTGGAGATTAACAGTTCAGGGTATATCTCACTAGAAAACCTAAATTCTTCAGTTGTGCTTTCAGTTTCCTTATGATCCCACCTAAAGTGGTCCACACTAAAACAGCCCTGTCTTCGCCCTCTTAGAGCTCTTCATTGTCCTCAGAAGATGCCATGTATTTCCATCAGAACAGACCAAGATAAAAGGAAGATTTTTAAAAAGGAAGCTGATATAGTACTTAACCATAATTGAAAAAGCATGCTCTTAGGAAAAAGAGGAATTTTAATTTAAATCCCTGGTTAACCATTTATCAGCATTAACACTTCCAGAGTAGAAGACGACATAACTTGAGATGGCAACGTTTCACTGAGACCGACGCCGCTGGCATGTAATTAAACAATCTGCTCGCTGTCCTCATCTACCTTCACCATGGGACGCTGGCAAAGCTAACCACTTGCCTTCCCAACGCCCTAGCAGTGAGGGACGGCGATGCACACCTGTCTGGTCATAAGCTAAAAATGGAAATCATTTGGAAAACTTGTGGGAAAAGGTTTTACAAAAGGCCTTTCAGATTTCCCTTTCATTAATGTCTTGATTGTGTGTGTGATACCCAGGTCAGACACAACCACATTTTTGCACTGCGACGCGACAGCACATTCAAGGTGGGGACAAAGCAGAAGAGTCAGCACTTATTGTCTGTACGGAGCTACTGCGATCGCATTGACTGGTTCACATCCACACTTCAAGTTGCCTGAGTAAATAACTTCTTTTTGTTTAATTAGTGTTACTCAAGTCAGTTACATGAATTAGAAGTATTCTTAGTCAACATAACACAAATGTTCTCCGTTCAAGATGTCCTTATGTCTCAGTTTTGCTTTGTTCCCCCATCATCCTCCTAGGCCAACGGGACTTTCTTTATAGGTTTCATTTTTAACTATGCAGGTTAAAGTAATTTAATAATTATCAATGTCCTAATTACTTAGTGTCTGTTGGGCATGGTTCTTCTCAAATCTTGGCATCAAATCGAACATTTCCATCCTAATTTTCTGTCTATATAGACTTTCATAAGACATTTTATTTTCATTATAGCAAAATTCAGCATCAGAACACATGATTTCATTAAAGGTTATATGTCAAAATAATACTGATATTTGGAACTTTTTTGAGATACTCATTTGTACAATGACCAACTAATATCACTACCATTCCTTCAGAAATTTCCTCTGTTTTTTATGGCACATCCAGTGTGAATCATAGCACTAGCTTTTGGAGATAATGTAATGTTAAAATAAAAAGATAATATATGTAAATAACAAATTATAAATAAAATAAAAATAAATGCCACTTTCTGTTATATAATAGTAGAGCAAAAAATTTCATCTGTTATTATGGCTGGTGTGGTTTCTGTTTGAGCCCATTGTTGTAACTACTTTGTCAACTCATGTCATTAAGGGTTTCTCTCATTTTAGTTAAATCATTGGTTTCCTGATGAGGGAAAATAAGAAATAAGAAAAACAAAGCCTCACTAGCTTCACGTCTAACAAGACACTATTACTGAATAATTGTGAGAGTATCACAAGAATATGGAAGAATACGTAGTCACTCTACTTAAATTTTCAACTAACAAAGTTTAAAACAAAAAAGAAACAGCAAAGTTTGAAGAGCATATGGCAGTGCTGGAACACTCCTAAAATGCTGGTGGTCCAGTAAAAACATTATGGGGCTGCAACAAACAACTGGCATTAGGAACTATGTGATCCAATGATCCTTCTTCTGGATATATAGTCTAAAGAAATAGGAGTCATAATATGAAGAGACATATGCACAGCCATGTTCATTGTCAAACTGTTCACAAAAGAAAGATAATGGAAACAAACTAAATGCCCATCAGCAGAAGAATGTATAAACAAAGTTGGTGTTTCCATGTAATAGAATATTTTTTTTATTCATTTTATTGGGGACTCATACAGCACTCATCATAATGTATACATACATACATACATACGTATGTTGTGTCAGTAGTTACATCTTTTCTGGGATGGGGTGGGGTGGGGTTCTTTTTTTTTTTTTTTTTGATTTGGGAGAAGTAAGCCAGTTTTATAGGGCAAGCAAGCTTAGGCAATTAGCATATCATGATCATCAAAATTAACAAGTGAATGGCAGCACAGCTGCAAGTCAGGCTTCAAAGGCCAGGGCAGTTTACAGTTACAAAGGAGACAAACTATAAACCCCAGGCAACAAACTGCAACAGAGTTCAGGCATATCCGGCCTGTAGCCAGGTCAAGCATGACTGGGCTGGATGGCTCCTGACAGGTCTCCCTTTTTTATTTTTTCAAGTAATATCCTCCTGGGAACTCCGCCTGTCTTAGGTTGTCAGGACACACACTCAGTCCTTACCCGTCATCGGTCAATGGCCT